>JAMKPZ010003395.1:0-36483 GCA_024699675.1 Amphibolis antarctica
GCGAATGAGCGAAAGGGCGAACATTCCGTGACCGATAATTGAGGTTGATGGGGGTGGGGGTGGCAAGCAAGGGGGCGAGAGGGTGAGCAGCGAGAGGGTGAGGGGACGGAGATCACAGAGGTGGCGATCTGACGTCTGGTGAAGTTGTGGTCGATGAGGAGGAGATCTGCGAGATCCATGGTCGGCGAAGATCTATGAGATCGGTGAGGGATGCGAAGGTTGGCAAGAAAACGGTGAAGATTGGTGATGGAAAGAGAGATCTGCGAGAATGGTGAAGGTCGGCAAAGATCTGTGCGCGAGGGATGCAAATGAGGAGAAGGTTTCAATGAGGTTGCAGGCGTAGGGGAGAACACCGGGTTGAAGAAGGGATTTGTTCGGAGAAGTTTTTTTTCATGTGAATGTAATTGAAGTTAAAAGGAAAAGTAAATATTATATATAGTTATATTATTTGGTAAATTAATATTTTAATTTTAGTTGTATATAGTAATAATATTTGATGTAATGTAATTAAAATTATATAAATAGTAATTAAAGTTGAATTTCAGTTATTATTATTGTATAAAGTTTAATTTTTTATTAAAAATAATTATAATTTTAACTGTACACAGTAAAGATAACTGAAATTTCAAAAAATAAAGGCAGCTTAAGTTTTGATTTTGTTAGAATTGTTAATTAAAATTGGTTTGTTCCGGTAAAATTTTTGTAAATTAATTTATATATTGTCAATTGTTATACTATGCAATGTAATATTATTTGTTCTCAAACTTTAACGATGACAGATATATAATTATTTACTGTTTTTACATATTGTTATTATACTTATAGTTATCTTTTCTTTGTATTTTTTTTAAGTTGTGAATGGGTCGTTAGCCGCTCTTTTTTTTTTAAAAAAAAAAGTGAAGATACTGTACACATGACATATCTCTTGAAAAAGGTATATCGTGATTTATAATAATGTAAGTTGAAGTTTGATAAATAAATAAGACTTTAATTTTTCAACATACAGAGAAAAAATTAAGTAAAGTCTTCTTGTTTGAAAAGAAAAGTGAAAAGAGACAGGAAACAAATATGATGTGTTATTTTGACAATGTTAATATCATTTCAAATAAATACAAAAAGTTAGAATTCATTGTAAAGGAATAACAAATTTCAAGGAAGTTAAAACTTTTCTATTAGATTAATACAATTTTCGAGATAAAAAAGTGAAAATTTCTACTCTCATCCCATTATTTATTAATATATATATTTAATCTTTATAAACATCATTTTCAAATAAAAATTAAGAAGATAAATTGTCAAAAAAAAAGGTCAAACTATCATGAATGTGTTGAAACATAAGATTTAAGATTAAATCTTAAATCATTTGTCGAAATTATCACTGCCACCTTCTTTAGGAGGTGGAGTGCAATAAACCAATACAAATGGTTAAGATTTGTTGTAATTCGTTGTAACTATTTTTCAATAAAATAAGATTAATAAATACTTTACTGAAATAATGATTCGAGTAGCAAATCTTTAAGGTAACATGTAACTAAAAGGGTACTTCATCACCTTTAATGTTTTCTTTCTTGTTGCTTGTGCTCCGTGTTTCAGGCGCCCGGTTGTAATTACATCTGGTGAAATAACTACAATTCAACTAAATCGAACAATCGTAAAAATAGTATGATTTAATTTGAGTAATCGGTTATAATCGGATCATTATTCGCCCGCGTAGAGCCGGACCCACAAATTTGTGTACCGCCACTTCCTCGATCCGATACCGACAAGCTCGTCCCGATCCCTTCGCCGCAGCCGCGACGACCACCACGCATCCTCCGCCAACAACCTCTCTGGTCTCACCGGTGTTTCAATCCCTGCCGTGGCCTCTCCCTCCCTCCCTCTCCCGGCGGGGAAATCATATTTTCAGAGCGATGGCTGCTACGAAGCAGCAGCACATGGGAGGAGAAGGCCGGCCGTCTCAAATCTCAGGGATGTCGAAGAACCAGCTCTTCGATATCATGTCCCAGATGAAGGTGGGGAGGATATTCACCTCGTGACCTTGAAACAATAAACATTTGCAAAAGGAGATGACGCCCTTGTTTTTCTTGCTTGCCCTAATGACTTGGTTTATTGCTTTTTTGCGAATTTTTTTTCTACAGACTCTGATTGAGCAGAACCAGCAGCAAGCGAGGAAGATACTTATCGACAATCCTTCGCTGACCAAGTCACTTTTCCAGGTTATCTTCAAATCTCACCTCTATAATTTTTTTATTATTCTCCTGTTCAATGGTTTCTTTCTCTCTGTTTGCTCTTGAATTCCTAGGAATACGGGGCATTTTTCTGTTTGCCACGAACTTTTGCAATGAAAATAAACCAGTGTTTCTTCAAGCACAACACCGTCTTGTTAAGTCTACACGGTCAAAGTTTTTTCCTCTTCTGTGTGAAGAGGAGAATATTAGAGGCATCGAAGAGTAACGTGAGACGTTCTTGTGTTTTGAGAGGGACAATTTTTTAAGGGAAAATATAAATAGAAACCATTACATCACCTTACCTCTATGTAGATCTCTTCCTTGGTGAGGAATATTGTCGTTCCTGATTTCTTAAAGTAAACATATAAAATTTTCAACATAAATTGTGTGTATGTATGTCATAAAAATGATATTCTAATTTCCCACAAGTGCTAAATTTTTTTGGCATGTATGGTTGGAGTGGTAACCGTGGCACAATGGCAAGATTCTCTATTGTGTCCTGGAGGTCAAGAAGATAAATTCTCTATTCATGGAGATAAGGTTTAGTATAATTAGACTTTCATTATACGCCACATTGGTAAAGAGTGTTATGCATTGGGTCTGCCCCTTTTGGATATAAAACACGAGAAAGGAACTCTATGACAACAGCAATCCAAGTCATAATTCCGCCATGTGAGGTCGGCCAAGAGAAAGAACCGTAATGAAAGAAAATATAATCAGCAACAAGATAAGTTAGAAATGCCAAAACAAAATGGAACAGTAAGATCATTTTCTTACTACACAAAGCAACTCCTTTGTCGGATTTCCTTAATGCATGAAAGCTAAGGAATTTATCCCACACAGTACACACTTTTTTTTTAGTCTTAAACGAGGACTTTACTGATACATAGATGAAATTGTAAAAATCTGTTGATTTCATTGGTTCATAGTTGTATTAATTGAAGGAAAATCAGAAAATGGAGTGTCAAATGACAATCTACTGGACTGTTGTTCATAGAAGAAAATGAATCTCATAATTATCAATCTATTTATATGAAATGAATTTTAATTCAATCACTTGTAATATAGTTTGTAGTTTGTAGGATTATATTTTCATTACGTGTAATTATCATTCAATCAAAAATCACATAATTGAACAATATAACCAAATATTTAAGAAAAAAGGTTAAGTTCAAGGAGATTGCTAATGGTGGGTTTCTTTTTGAAAAGCTGCTTAAGTTGGTTTGATCTATCAGTATTGCATGATTTGTGCACAACTTTTCAGGTGTTTCATGTTTATTTCTTTTACACTTGATCTTCATGATGTGATTCATAATGTTGGTTATTTTTTAAGACTTTTCGTTGCAGCTCTAAACTGCTCAAATCTAAAGTTGGCTGTGTTTTCTCAGCTGCAGAATAACTAGTTAGAGTGTTTGACCATCTCTTGATTATTTTAGCTACATATATACAATAATTTCTTCTATTATTTTACCAAGATAAACACATTAAAATATTTTATTTGCATGTTGCTTTCCTTGTTAGGCACAAATCATGCTTGGGATGGTGCGACCACCACAAAAGGTGATTCCCTTGATTGTAGATTTTATAAAAAGGAATTTATGTATCTAAAAAATGGTACCTTGCCTTTTCAGATGCCCAACATCCAGCAGGCATTGTCACAGCAACCTCTACAATCAACACAGGCTCCTCAGTTGCCTCATGAGCCTGGGCTTCAAGGCCAAGCTACTGCTGCCCAACTCCAACTTCCTGCTAAACCACAATACCCACCACAGTCCTCCATTTCCATGACACCTTCATCCCACCTTCCACCCATGCATAATCAGACAGTGCCATCACACTCGGCACCACCTATGCAACAAGCTAAGGGTCCTTTGAATACTCAGGTGCCTTCTGCTTCCTTCCCACATACCTCCCAAATGCATAATTTACCACTGCCACCACCTCCTGCAATGCAACACCCACTTCAATCACATTTGCCCATGATCTCAAAGCAGGCACAACATTCTATACAGCCTAGTGGAGTTTTGCATCAACCTCTTCAACCGCCTTTGCCTCCACAACCTAGGCCATCTTCAACCCAGCCTTTTCAACATCAGCCTCATACACAGGGTTCTCATAGCATGGGTTTCCAGCCATCGGGAGCACCTCCACAATACTCATCACAACCAATGTTCCATGTAAGGAGTCAGAATTTTAACATTGAAAGTTCACAGACATGATCTTTTTGAATCTTTGGTTTACATAGTTCTTGTTTTTCTCCAGCCCAATGCAAATCTTCCAACTTCATTCCAACAAGGTCAACTGCCACCACCAAATCAAACACCACCCCGGCATTTATATATGGTAAGAACTCCGTGAAATAATTGACTGTGAAACTTTATTGAAACTTACTGCATGTGCATGACAATGATACTAACATTTTACATATGATCTTGCTTTAAAGCCTAATAATTTGAATCATAATTTGTAGTTTTGTAAATAGTAGTTTTATAGAATTTTTCTTTTAATTTTAAAGATATCATCTTAGAACACAACACTTTAAAAGCATTTCTCTACTTTATACATCTTACGTTATTTCTATGAATAACATATACAATTTCATCATTACTAATTATAGGTGTTAAGTATTTAAAAATCGTATTTTTAAGAATCTCATGACCATTTAAGTATATTATTTCATAGTTATTCCTATTTTTATTAAAACTGCATTTCATTTTTAACCTACTTGATATAGGTATTAAAGTTTATTTATCTGACATCTTCTTTGTCTTTAAAGTTATATTAAAAAGCTTCCTTTACCACTTAATCCCTACTTCACTCATACACTTATTTATTTTAATAGGAATACCATTTGTTCCAATAGTTTTCCCACATTTCATTCTCTTAATAGTTTCTTTTACCTTTAAATTACTAGTTCTTTTAATTATAGTTTATATCCTTTATACTATACCTATTTGTTTCACATTTTTAATATAAGAGTTTTTTATAGTAGATTCGCCAAAAAGTTTACTAAAATACTTACACAATCTATCTTTTATTTCCTTTTCTTTTACTAAAATTCTACCATCCTTGTTTTTAAGACACTTGATTTAAATATTTAGATTTTCTTTCTCTAGCCTTAGCTAATTTATTTATTCTATTTTCACCTTGCTTTTTGTTTAAATTATCATACATCCTTATAAACCTAATTTTTAACTTTACTAACAATTTTCTTATCATTTCTTTTTGTCGGTCTATACTTCTTTAAATTTTCCTCATTGTTACATTTATGATAGGTTTTATAGCATTCTTTATTTTATTATCAGATGCACATCTTCATTCTACCACCAACTTTTTTTACCTAGTGGAGCTATCTTACAAGACTTATAAATTTTTCGTAGCAATCATTTGGATATAAATAGTCATTTCATTTCAAAGTTTATTTGTCTTCCTATATTCTTTATTTTAATAAGTTATCTCTAATTATCATTTTCTTGTCACTTTTTAGATTCCACCACCTAATTCTTGGATTCTTATATACCCTTAGTCTTTCTTTTCATAATCTTTGATATTAATATTTAATATTATATTTTGTAGTTAAGCTTAAGAAATGTATGTAATTAGCATTTGAGTCATTTCTAAATGTAATGAAATATTTCTTTCTTTTTCTAAAATAAGTGTTACTATTAAAATATTGCAAGCTACATTAAAGTCTAAAATTGAATTTCTTTCTTCATTTTTGTTACCAAAATCAAATTCTCCGTGATTTCTTACGTAGTCTATATTTTTCTCCCCAACATGATCATTTAGATTTTCTTCAATAAATAGTTTTTCATTGGTGGTAAACCATGAACTAAACTATCCATATTTTCCTAAAGTTTCTGTCTAATAGCTTCTAAATTTATTTGTAGCATATCCACTAATTATATTAACTAACTTATTTCCTTTCACAAGTTTAATCATTATTATTATCTTTTCTATTCTTATCATTTTAACAACTTAATCTTTTAAACTTTTATCAATTATTATTTCAATTTTATTTTTATTTTTCTCTTTCACTCATTTAGCTTCTTGCAAGTATGATATGCTAATTTTCCTTTTTAGTATTGTATTTATTAATTTTATTCTCTTGCTAATCAAGGTTCTTATATTTCAAGTTGTTGAAAATTTACCACAAAATTAATTGGTAATGAGTGGAAGGATTCTACATATACTAGACTCAATTTAATCATTACATTTGTCAATATAGAACTATTCTTTTACTTTTTCACTTGTTTATTTTTATGTCTACAAGTATTTACAGGTAAATATACATAAATTGTTTTTAATAGTATGTTAAAATTTCATCTCAAAATTAATTGACAATAAGTAAAAGAGTTATTCATATATTAGATTTAGTTCTATTCCTACATTTATTAATATAGGATTGTTCAAACACATGTTGTTGCCTTAATTTTAGTGTTTTAAACTACTCTATCTAGGGTCGTCTATTAAGGTGTGAAAATCTTTCCTTATTTTCATCTATATTCGAATGTCAATGTAATATTTAGCTTTAGAATGTTACACTTAAGATGGATAGCACTTCCCTCTTATTTTTTTTCATTGCACTCAAGGTCCAATGCAGCACACGTCTACTATAAGGGTTGCATCTCAACAAATTATCTTTATGATTTATATTCTTGAGGGGTTGGCAAGTTTTTACATCTGATTATTTACATAATGCTAACACTCTTTTATCTGGGCTTGGAACTAGTTATGACGCTTTTAATCTCTACAGGTAGAATTACTTAATGTCTTGACAAAATAAGAAACAGAAAAAGAACATGGAAGGAGGAAAATGTGTTTACTAGTTTTTTTGTTTTGTTTTAAGCACTGAAGTTAAATATGTATATGGATCCATTTATAACATTTGGGTATATGTATCTTTCACTTTTAAACACATTACATGACCATGTCATGACAAACACGATGGTATCATGAGAAAAATACGGCCATGTAAATACACGTGTCAAACCAAGTACACGGAATCCATGTAACCCAGTTTTTTTCCTGAAACGAAAGTTTTCATCAAGTGGGAATTGGTCAATTCAGAGCGGCTACATTGTGCCTACCTGCCCAACATGTTCGTTCCACGTAAGTGCTTTATTGCTCAGTGGGCCTACACATAGGCTCTATGTAGGCTTTTGGGCTTCGATTTGGGTCGGCTGAACCAATTGGCACGTTTGGTCCACCGTTGAGAATGAAGAAGGCATGGGCTTCTAAATGGGCTGTTCTGTTCAGACAATTCGGCTGGGCAATTCAAGGTGTGGGCTTTTGTGGGCTGGTCTGACTGGTCACCACACATCACTGTTTAAAACGATCATATGATTATCGACTATGTTGCAGAATCAAATGCATTAGAAAACAGCAATCTGCCGTTGGACTGCTAGTGCTAGGCCAATAGATTTTGGGCAGAAAGCATTGCTAAGGAAGAGACTATTCCTTTATTTCAAGTTATATTTCATATTCTTCCAAACCATTTTAAGATTGGCATAGAGGTATATACTCGGTGTGTTACAAGGAATGCATATTTCTGATGGCATCTCCAGGACAAGTATCCATAACTGAATTCAGAATGGAAGTGTTTGATATGTTCTTTACAATGACATTTTTTATTTACAGGGTGGTACGCATTTAGGATCAGAATTTGGCAATCAAGGCCCAACTCCCATGCAGGTGGATAGAGGATCTCCTTGGATCCCTGGTCTGGCTGATAGTTCAAATAGAGCACAGTTTCATGGCATACCTTCAATGCCTGCACAGATGGGTCCAGGTTCGGGAGGCCCACTACCTCGTCCTCCTCAGGTACCTATCTCGGCTTCTATATACGAGTGAACGTTGACGGGAATTTTTCACTTGTGGTTTTGTACGTGTTTTCTCTCGAAGTTGACAAGCGAGATGGAGAAGGCCCTTCTTCAGCAAGTCATGAGCCTCACACCAGAGCAAATAAATCTTCTACCTCCCGAGCAAAGACAACAAGTCCTTCAACTTCAGCAAATCCTAAGATAAATGCGATTGTCGATTATATCGCGACTTTGGTTTCATGCCCAACTACTGGAGAGGTGCAGATATTTTACTCCAAAGCAGAAGATCGTTGGTTATGATTTATCAGGCCCCGGACAACTGTTTTTCTTCGAGATATTGCCAATGATTAACTGCAGTCTTGCGTTGATGCTCAAAAATAATTATAGCCTTGCTTGCGACTGGCTAATTAATTGGCGTCACGCTGTTGATCGGGTCGGTCTGATGCCTCGTGTCTTTGAATTACTTCCCCTGTAAACATCTTGAATGATCGATATGTTCTTCATTTGCTGTGTGCTTGTCTGCATTCCGTGATTTTACCGTATTGGACTTGGCCATCGTGTCCACTCATTTATTGACCGCGTCTTTATTAGCTGTTGCAGAGGAAGAGAGGTTGGTGAAATTGTCGTTTGGTGCAAACATAGACTTATGTGCATTTAATAAATAATTATTTGAGATTACGTGCATTTAAACATAGACTTATTTGCATTATGAGATTAACAAATTAGAGAAGAAGATAGATTAAGTATCAATTGTCCTCGTAAAGATCATTACCAATCAGTCAACCATTATTATTTGAGTATTGGAGACTAATTTGTTACAAAGTTTTTTAACCATGTTTACTGTATATTGTGATGATATACAGTAAGTAAATTAAACTATTGTAAGATGTACAGTAAATTATAAGGTAAAATTTATATATAAAAAGTAAAAAACTTCTTCACGAAACTTTGAACCTAATTTAAGTTATATTGATATCATGAATTTAAGTTGGGTTAATATTTATGTAGTGATATAATTTAGGTATATTTATTATTTAAAATATAAGAATGTTGATGTTATTAAAAAATATAATGATAAAATAATAAAAAAAGTGAATTAAAAATTAAAAATGTTATTATCAAAGTAAGAATAATTCTTAAAACTGTGGTGAGTGATAAGTAAATACGGTTTAAGATCACGACAAGTCAAACGAAATCCGAGAAGATTACGAACCGCCAACATCCCTTCATGGAGCAAGCCTAAAAAGATGGTACTTAGGTAGGGGAGGCTAGCTTAGGTTAGAGACACGAAGATATATACTTTGATCTGACCACACTTGAAGAAGATATACGAGTGAGGCTTCATCACCCTTTTTTACAAGGAAAAGAAAGCTTCGCCTTCTTTTAAAAAGACGTTTCACAGGCAGCAGACGTGTCTGCAATGGCTGCTCTAGCAGGACTTCGTTTCGTATTTTGAAAGAACAAAAAGCAAGGGGTAACCTGCATGCCTCGGCTATAAATTAGCAAGACAAAACCTGCTTCTTCAGGTAAAGCAGTGTCAATGTCTTTTCCATTAAAATATGGGTTCTTATGATTGGATGGTTCCTTCGCATTCTACTTCTGCCCGGCATCAAATTAATCTGCACCATGTCGATCTTGCAGCTTGCTTCATCTAAATTGTGATTCCTCGTGATGATGTATAGGAGGAGTTGACTCAAACTCTATAATCCAGTAATTGATGTGCTTTTATCAGTGTGTTCGGTACCGACAGTAGATCGTTGATATTATAAGAGAAGTCAGCTAGCCAGATTAATTGATTGATCGATGAAATGCCTACATAAGCAACCCTAATGAAACATGCTTGCCAGCAGAGACCACTTTGTTTCCGTAACAAAAAAGATTGCATTCTCCAGGCTTTGCTTCTGCTGCCGGTGCTCCATATTTCATAACTTATAGCCAATGGGCGTATGTCATCGTCAATTTCAAACGAAAAATGATTATACAGAGCCACTTTATTTTGTTCATAAATCCATGGGGGGCATGTATATATGTGTGTATAATAGCTAGCTGCGAAGCAGCAGTTCACTCTGGAATCCTAGAACCAGGGTCTAGTCGAGTCCCTCGATCTGCATGTGTAATCCAAGGAGAGAAGCAACACAAACAGTAACAGTAGTAGGAGTAGGAGCATCAGCTTGTGCGCTAACAGAAGAGTTGCTTGTTCCTAAAAGCTAAAAGCAAAGGTGGATGGTGACCCGTGGCCGACATCTGGCGGAGGGCTCCCAACCCACACGATTGGACGGCGAACAAACCCAAAACTGTATTTATGAGAAAAGATCACCGCGAACGCAAAAATGAAAGAGGAAAGGCGGCTGATGCATGCAAGCGCGTGGTGGTCCGAACCCCAATCCCACGCCAGACATTAATCTATTGGGGATGTGCCCGATTCTTGTAAACCCAACTCTTACATTTAAATTTAAGACAAGGAGCCTCATCAATATCAGAACAGAAAAAACTGCCATGTCCCATGAGAGGGTGGAGGCGAGAGGCTAGCTGTGTTGTTTCCCCTCTCTCTCTCTCTCTCTCTCTCTCTCTCTCTCTCTCAGTCAGTCTTGCAGAAGCCGCCAGAAGGCCTAAGCCCATAGCCCCTGCAATGACTACTACTGCTACTCCCAGCTCTTTATTATGCCATTTCCTCCCCCATCCGAATGAGCCCCGGGCAAATCTTCAATTTTTCTCAATTTTTTTTACATGGTAAATATATTTTGAAAAAATCTTTTAAAATTTTATTTTACAAAATTTATATATTAGATAAATTAAAATTTTAATTTTTTTTAAAGTTAATATAATTTTTAAAACGATAAATTTTATTTATTTATTTTCTCTCGAATAGCTGTAGCCAAAATCTTTACTCTAATTGTGTTATTCGATAAAGATTTTCAGTTTACTTTACACCATTTTCGGTTTCTCTTAGCATAAAAAATCGAAATGTTAATTACTATTTAATATGTATTTAAGAATGGATCTTAAAATTTTCTCTCTGATATTAGAGTATTAACCAATTACAATAACTTGGATTTTGTTTATTTCGATTTCATTTGCTATATTGTTAACTCCAAAAATTAAGAAGAACTGAAATTGAGAATAGTGAAATAAATTTAAATATTAACTCTAACATGATTATTATAACTGATTCTACTATAGATAAAATCAAAAATAAATACACCTTTCAAGAAGTGAAAGCACTGCACTCCCTCTGAAAATCGAAATAAACAAAACCTTAGCTGTTGTGAGCAAGAATATTCGTATTTGAATCTGGTAGATGCAAGCCTGTCGTTGTAAGATAAAACAATGCTGGTGGAGTATTATGTATTTTAAAGAAGAGTACTTGTAGCTTGTATGGGACTCCAAAATAAATAAAATGCTCGTAGACCAGAATTAATCATGCACATACACAAGTAAACCTTCAACAATAATATTTTTTTTTACAGTAAAAATTTAAATTTTTCAACAAAGATATTAGAATTCATCTTAAAATTAATTGATAATGAAAAATAAGACACAGGATTTAGGTTTTATACTTTTCTACATTCTTGACGTCATCTATTTAACTTATAAGTGTCTTTTAGACATGACACGATTACGGGCGTGTTTGCTAATAGATTTTGTAAAAAAATTTACCATACGTGTTTTTATCAAATAAGTTATTTCTACGATAATTATAGTAATTTTTTTTACAATATATTTAAATGTTAAAAATCATTTTTATCTTTTTCTTTAATTGCAGCGATCTCCTTTTACCTCTCGCCTTGCCCCCACATTCAAACTATGACATTCATGTACGGCTAGATGCAAAAGTACATCATCTTTTATGTCCTCTTTTAATTTGTCGCAATAATTTATATATATATATATAAGAAAATACACTTATGTGTATTTTTAATGATATCAATGGTCTAGATTTTTTAAGTATATATATATATATGTTTGGAAACGTTTAATAATAACTTGTTGGGTAGGTAGATTGTAAAAAACATTACATTTATGTAGGTAAGATTTGTGAATTCTTATTCTGGGAGCATTTACTTTTAAAATAAAGTAATAAACCCAGTACAATTTTTTCCCGTGATTTTTTTTCCCCCTCTCATGTCATCGCATTATTTATCATTATCGTCACACTACACATGCATTTCTTTCTTTCTTTCTTACTTAAAAAAAGAAAAAGAAAAAGAGTATTCAACATACAAGATTTAAATCCCATCCTGCGCAGTGAAAGTATCGTGGGAATAGTGACAAAAATAGTTGTGTTCGGAGACAACAGTGCATTACATGATCACCTAGTACCTGCCTAGCATTCAGGCCCCAGAAGCTAATCAGAAAGAAGCTGTCCATGATTATAATATCCATTTTCCCTTCACTGTTGGCTCTAGTCGTCCATTAGTGAGAGTGCATCGAAGAAAAGCATCTATTCCTTCCTCCCCCCACCCCTCTCTCTCTCACGGCCCCACTCTGCAACTTCCACTCTCCCCAAGAACCTTTTTATAATTCGAAGCAGTTGTTCTACAGAACCCACCTGCGCGCAACTTTTATGACTTGGAAACACGCACACACACTTGTATGATACATGTCCCCATCGTAACCCGGGCCCGCCTTGCTTCTACATCCATCGATCTAGCTCCCCGTATCTACGCCCCTCCTCTTTCAATTTTTTTAGTTTTTTCTCGACAGATGGTTTCGAGTCATGATTTGACGATCACAAAAATTTCTTGAATACAAAATTCCTGTATTTCATTTGTGTCTCGTGATAAATCCAGAAACAACAGAAAAAAGACATTTTCTTTTACACCATCGAACTTTTTTTTTAATTAACAATATTTATAAACAATACATGGTTTCGTAGATTTGACAAGTGACACGAGGAGATTAAAGTGTGTGTGCAAAGCTAGGAAGCACTCAGGTGCTTTCCTCCCCTGTAATGTACCGGCATGTCTAGAACGAACTAGTCACTTATCAAAGACACGGTCGAGAATTGGAAAAAAGAAGAAGAAGAAAGGAGACAGACAGACAGATGGACAACATCTCGATCGGAAGGAGACAGTTAGCGGTGACTGACGTCTAAATTTCAAACAATTTTCTCGTCGTGGAAAGATCGGCTTGCAAATCACCGTCCACTTCCGAATCGCACCACCGATCGCATTAATTAACACGACACACATGTCATCCTCCACAACAGCTCTTTGGCGTGTACGTGTTATTAACATTAAACCTCATCTCTAGGCCTATCAACCGAAGATGGGTAAGTATTACCGTGCTGGACAAATCTGTGGCCGTAAATCCAGCTTCCACCGTCCATCGGCGGTCTACTTGGTGGTTCAGGCCCAGCGCCCGGTGGAGAGGTTCCGAGGAAAGGGTGACCGGGACTCTGACGTTGGTTACGGGGGCTGCTTGCAAGAACACGTCCGACGTAGTAGTCGTTCACGGGGGGGAGAGATGGTGGTCGTGCCGCCGCCGTCTGAGTCGGAGGATAAGAAGATTGGGGAGGAGGAGAAGGCGACGCGTACATGTAGGGCTGAAGATGTTGTGATTGTGGCAGTGGCGCTGGGATCCTTGGATACAGCGGTCCAAAGTGCAGGCGTGGGTCTCCAACGTTCCCTACTTGATGGAAGCAACTGGATTGCGTTGCCTGCATGCTGCTGCCGAAGCTTATATCCCTTAACCTGCTCCATCCTCGATCCATGACAAGACCCAAAATACCCAATTATTCAAGTTCCGCTTCGGAATTAGAAAGCATATATGTGTGTGTGTGTGTATATATATATCAAATGGTTTCAGTGCATGCATACCCCATATGAGTACCTCCACCTCCAGTGATGCCGTCGTTGCTGAACACAAGTTGACGGGCACGGTTAAGGGTCTCGGTCTCTCTTTCTGAAATATCCATCAAAGAATCAGGAGATGGGTGATTCGTGAGCCACCAACACGTTTTTTGATAAGTTCTTCTCTCAACAACCATATATAGCAATGTATGCAAATAATAAACATATCGTACTGGCCGGCCGTGAAGGCACCAGAATTAGGGTTTGTACTTGGCAAACATAGGTACGGTATTCTACAAGAATTAATTTTCTTCTGCAAGTTGGACATGCATCAGCAGCATAATCACCCTAGTTTATTAATTATCTATTGAACCGAAACTAGAGAATTTGATTTGCGGCATTTTCCTTGCCTTGCCTGTGCCGATTCATGTGCCCACCGAGAGCTTGCGACTTGCAGAACTTGAGTGAGCAAAACCTGCATTCGTAAATCGTTCCACTTTCATCTTTTCCATCCTTTTTCTTCTTCTTGAATCCTAAAACCAAGCCAAGAGCGTTCAGATATGTGTACACACACACACATATATCATATCCAGCCGAAAAGGAACATGGTGCTGTGGAACTGAATTCAACTTAATTTGGACCGCCTTACTGCTGTTCTCCGAGGAGGCCGCAGTTGTGGTGGAGCTCTCCTCCAAAGCCTGCTGCGTCCCATATTCCTCGGGAAAATTGTTGAGGTCAAGTGGGCTGCCCTCCGGCCTCCTTCAATTGAGGTCCAGAGCAAAAGAAGAAGAGGAAAACAGAAGAGGATGGATCATATATATATACCCACAAACATGGGGGCAGGGCGAGAGAGCAGCTAGCGCTGACACGAAGCTAGGACGGTGAGAAGTGCTTACATGCTCATTGTGGCAAACGGCTGGGTGTGCCGCGTGGCTGATCGATTGATCAGAAAGGAAAGAGCAAAATCCCAAAGTTGCGAAAAATGTAGAGAGTTTGTGTGCGCGGTGTGGGGAGAGACGAGCTTGCTCGATCCAAGAGATCTATCGCAGCTCTCCAAAATCAGTCACGCTCTCGTTATCGATCCACACCACGTACGGCCACCCTCTTCACCACCATCCCTTTTGGTTCTCGCTGCAGCGAAGGTGGTGGCGGCGGCATTGCGCAACGGGGGAGGGAGAGGGCGATCTCGGTCGAGTGTGTGAGCGAGCGAGAGACATCATCATAAGTAGGGCGTTGCCGTGGGTTAACGGAGATGGAGATAGAGACGGAGGGAGGAGGAGAGGGATCGATCTATTGGGGGGAGTGCTGAGAGAGACGTGGCTTCGATCTCTGCCGCCCTCTCCTCCTGCAAACCCTACTCTCTAGTCTACCGTGAACACAATGAAGGAAACAAAAGGATATTATTATCCAGGAGGCATGCATGGTCAATCAATCATTTCGAGGGAAGCGGAGGGAGGAGAAATGTTGTCAGCAGCGTATAAATATTCTGCAAGAACCGGAAATTTTTTGTCATCTCTCTCTCTTCTCACTTCTCACTCTCTCTCTCACTCTCTCTCTCTCTCTCTCTCAAGAATTTTAACATGGACTTTCTTGTATATATGCATCGATCATTTTCTGATACTTTCATCTAGTCACGACTTCATGATCTCATCTTCACGATGCTTTACGATCTGCTGTAGGCGACTTGTGCCTGACATTCATTCGCGCAAGTCACTCGTGTCTCCCTTGCAACGCATCTTGCCTTTAAAACCCTAGCCTCGACAAATTAGTGTCTGACATATTTAAACTCGATTTTAATTATCATATAAGATCAACGTAGTTGGGTCAAAGAGCATTCGAGAGTCCGGCTGATCACGTGACATCATCAATAACTTGTACTCTTTTGCCGCATCCTTATCCGTTGAAGTCGAGAATTTATTTCATCACACAAGGCATCGCACATATCGCAAGAACTTCGCTTGCCGACGCCAACAATTCGTGCTACCTTCCACCTCTGCGAGTATGACATGGGTTTATCTTTTTTTTAAATATAATAAATAATAAATAAATGTTTTTTTTTAATTTTTTATCATTTTTAAAAACACAATCTCCTCTAATATCATTACCTGAATAAAGAAGAGTGTGGGCTAAATAAAGCAAGAACTAACTACCACATTGATCAACTTAAGCTTAAATCGAGTTTGGCATACAATGATTAGAGTACAGATAATTATACCCTATCACTTATTTTCATTGATAATTTATTTAGTCCCTTATATTTACATTTGATTGCAGTAAACATGATGAAATGATTGCAGTACCGTATGTTCTCTACAGCTCCATTTTCCTTAAAGTGTATTTATTTGAATTCTAAAATATATAATGTTTAACTTCAATATAATTACATATTAAAGAAATAATACTTAAAAAGAAAGAATGACAGTTTAAAATTTACATTTAATAATATTAAAAGGAAAAAAGGTGAATAGTAAAAAAGTGAAAAAAATTAAATATTATTTTAATAGATATTTAGTAATAACTTACAATTTAGGTATTATTTTAAATTAAAATTTAAGAAGTAATTTAAAAATATAAAATCATTTGAAAATTTATAAATATTTTTAAGTATTTTTTAATTTTTTTAATAAAATAGACTATTCAAATATCATTAAAAATATTTTTCAAAAAATTACCCTTTGGGTCCACCTGTTCACATCAAAAATCTAAAAAAAAGAAATTTAAGAAAAATAAAAATTAGAAAATAGAAAAAAAAAATTAAAATTGTGTATGTACGTTGTAGAAATTTTTAAAAACTTATAAATATTTTATATTTTAATATTTCAAATATAATTTTACATTTTTCTTGTAACCATAAGTTTAGTCATGATTAGAGAAGGTTGGGAAGATACACGAGATTAGAAAATTACATTATGATAAAATTTTTACCGATGTAACAATTTTCTCAATATAAAAAGTGAGAAATTATGGAAAAAAATTATACTTGCAGTGATGAAAAAAATTTAAAATTTTTCTAAATTTTTTGAAATACACAAATACCTAAAAAACTCAAAAAAAATTAATTTTCTTTTTCTTTTTCAAGATTTTCGACGTGCACATGAAATCCCTCCTTTAAGGGTAAAATTAAAATTGTATAGAAAATACTAATTAATTCAAGCATTATTCCATCAAAATGTAGCTACTACAATACTGTTTCAATAATTAAGAATTGTGCTCTGAAATCGAAACAAATGAATTCTTAATGTTGATATCTTTATAACCATATATATATATATATATAGAATGTATGAGTGACTGGTGCGCTGCATGTGTCCCTCTCGTATTTCTCCAGATGGTCTCAAGGAATAGGCTCTTCTCTGTTTGTTAGAAAATAGGAGGAATGGTAGTTATTAGTGACACTTACGTTTGTTGATCAGCTTTCATCACACCAACTGTGGCTCGTGTGGTGAGAGTGAGAATAAACTACGCTTTTACGAAATTTCATTCTACCCCACCTCATGGTGAAGGTACACTTGCAATTTAGACCTGTTTAATTCATTCACAAGAGTCCATGGGTTTGGCACAAGTGGCTCAAGCACTAACGTATTAGTTAGTGCAGCTCCCTCACTCTCTCCTACTCTAACATTCTAGATTTCCAGATTATATGGTGAAAACTACATTAATTCATTTGCTTGTTTGTGGGTTTTATGGGTACACGAGCAACTGCCATGCAAGCGTTGTCCGTCTTCAGTAGCAGAAAGTATATATCTATTACCAAGTGTTATCGACTTAGTGGACAATAATATATAAGAATAAATAAGACTGTACGTTTCTAAGCTTTTAACCTCAACCGTACCCAAGTGCCAAATTAAACAGTAACAATTGCTAACCGTACCTTAAACGTGCTTTTAGTTTCAACTTCAATCACAATTATAATTAAGTAGAGATCATTCAATAAAAGTGTTGGTAAAAAAAACTAGCTAAAAACTCACAATTATAATTAAGTAGAGATCATTCAATAAAAGTGTTGGTAAAAAAAACTAGCTAAAAACTCAAGTAAATAAGGGCCAAAATTCACGTTTTTATCATGTGTTTCAGTCATTGCTTATTTTGTATTATTCATTATTAATTTTAATCTCGTTTCTCCGGCTACTTTTACGGGCCTTGATTATCATTTTCATTAGCCTTTATTACCGCTAAATCACTCGTCGCCAGTAAACGTGGTCATATGATTTAGGCATTTGATCTTTTGTAAATTTTATCTTACTAAATCAATTAATTAGTGGAACACAGTTTATAAGTGCTATAAAAGTTTTAGTTTCACTCATCGATTTAATGTAACACTATTTTTCCTAACACGTGTAATATAAATTAATTATCTTTACATTCGCCTACAATCTAAGTGTCTAAACTTTTATCTTCTTCTCTTTTTTTAATCTTAGGCTTCTTTTATGGAATACATATTTTAGTAAATGGTATAATAGGAGTAGAACTTTTCACAGTAGTTATCAAAGGAAAAAAAAATTCATCTCGAGAATCATGTCAACCTAAAAAGACATAAATTTTAAACTCACGTAGTATATAAACTTTATCAAACAAAACCTTAGATATTGTTTGTGTCCCCTCAATTGAATCTTGTTTCATATGTCATGTCTTCATTTTCATCACCTTAACTCTTATTAGCTTAATCATCACACAAATCACATGATATATCTATTAATTTAGTAACGAGAACAACAAGCTGAAGTGAATTATCTTTGAAATATATAGTTGACAGGTTGATCATTCGCCCTGGCCTCCTAATTAAGATCATCATCTCATATAGACAGTTGCCATCTTACAATCAATTCCATAATTTTATTTTATTTATAGTTAGAGAAAATTGTATCTTTAAAAAATATAATAAATTAAAAATAATTTAATTTATTTTTTTTAGACACAAATTCCTTTTAGTATTTATTTTACCTAGACCTTAGCCGTTTTCGGTCTTGGAATTTTTTATTGTTTTTTTTCACCTCATGCTAAAGGATCAGGTGGCTGTTTGTTGTGTTCTCTCGATTTTTCTGCACCTATTTATTCGGACAAGGCAAAGAAAAAGGTACTTTTATAATCATAGAAAAAGGTGTTCCGTGGTCATTAACTCATGGTGATAATTAAATAAGAAATCGTTGATTCAAGTGGACTACTTTATGCAACACTCGAGCAACAGCAATAGATTATGTTTATGCTAATCAAGTAATTGAATCTATCATTAGGGGTATTAGTCAAAAAGCCACCACATGCATCTGTTGGAGGACAGCCGTACGTGGGCATCACCCAAAGAGTATTAAAAGAAGAAGAAAATACAAGCGAGAGGAGCAATCGAACAGACACCTATCCATCTCCCAGATCCGTAGTGTATTGCATGCATGGGACACCACTGGAGGAAGCTCGGATCCCCACACTTCACCAAGTCCAAAGACGACCCTTTTATGTTTGGAAGTGTGCTCATATTGCCAGTTTTGTCTCGCCGGAGGATAGATTAGGGTTGCGTTTAATATTACATACAGTCCCAGCGCCACAATCTTTTCATTCTTTTATTTTTTTCATAACGATGGTTTTAATAAAGATTGCAGGTATCATTGTCCTTGGTAAAAATTAAACGTACCAATTTATTTTTTATGTTATTTACAGCAAAAGAAAAACCACCCAAAAAGCTGTAAAACGGCATTGCTTTTTGATAAGCCGAACCTTTCCCAACCGGTACCAAATTGTGACACATGAGCCGGTCCTGCATCCACAGGTCCTTCCTTGCCTGAGAGTGTCAATAATGCAGATACCATTTATAAAATTTTTTGTGATATATACATCCAGATACATTCACATTCACACAACATTGAAGGCAATAAAGACAAGGGCGCCCCTTACAAAGTGCTGCTGGAGGATTAGTATAGAAAGGGGAGAATGCTAGGCCCTACTCTAGAAGCCTATCTGTTAGGGAGGGGGACTCAGAGTCAGAGTACACATTTGTGGTCATTAAGGATGTAAGCGTTCATCGTCAGAAGGGGAGGCCATTGTGGATCTCTGTTTGGTGGCAGCTTGTATCTTCAATAACCCCACCCATCTCCCAACCACAAGGACTTTATGTACAGCTGCAATTTGATGGGACCACGTCTGGCTTTAAGTTCACTTGTAGTAGGAGGCTTTGTCCCATATGTACATGAATCTCCTCCAGGGGATTTCCTCAACTGCAAGCCATACCGCGCCATTGAGAGTGAGCAAATCGAGTATCAACTCCCAATGCTATGCTTAGATCAATCCACCATAACACAATCAGTCTGAATCGTTCCAACCGACATCCAAATTATCAGCCGGTGGATTTCGGGGTTGAGATTTTACTTTTCATATGGCAGAATCAAATTATCAGCTAAGTGTTGTAGCTTTGATGCCGAAGATGCTGACAACATCTGCTAAGAGTAAAGTACAAAAGGTTAATGGCCCATAGATCAAGTTCTCAGAGCCTGAAAACTCTGCCAGGATAAACTGAGGAAATTATGAGCTGTGAGCATTTACTACCCAATTAAAAATCATATTTTACAACAAAATCGGGAAAGCTTCCAGCAAAACATTCACACCAGCACTGGGTATATAGATGATGCCTATACACTGACGCACTAATGGAGTAATTCAGAGCCCAGACGGTCGAAACCAACAACTATGATTTCTATCTAAATTGTAAAAAATTGATTATTGGAGCTGGCTTGTCCTGGATACAAGCTTCTGTCATGTACCGTTCGAGGAGAATGAATGTTTGATTAAATTGCCTTTTAACCCATCAAATCACGTGGAGCTGTCTTCGTAGGTATCGTTTACCTTTCCGTATTCCTAATTTTTAATTATTATTTTTTAATAATATTCATATTCTTCAATTTACTATTTATATTATCAAAATCATTTTTTTCTCTCCTCTTTCGCATGAAAATTATTTTTTTCCTGCACCGAAGGCAAGGTTGGTAAACGAATTTGGTTCCTTGAAACTTATGTTGTTGGTTGAACTCCATTTTGCTCGTCACCGGCAAGTGGGTGATAATGAAGTATTCCAGGTGTCCCTAACCCAAGATCCAAATAAGTTCCGACCACGTAAAATCCAATTGTTAAATCGTTCAAACTTCTAAAACAACAACGTTTTATAATCTGAATGGCCCACTCAAGCCGAACCAATTTACGACAGTAAACAAAAGTATCTAACTTTTTTTGTATAATTTCAAAACGAATGTGCATACATTGAGATACATCGTAATAAACATTATATACAATGCTAAAACCTTCGTCAGAGGAAAAAAAAACATAAATAACAAGACTTCATTATCAGGTCTAACAGTACATCGGTTGAGCTACACGGGTTAATAAAGAAAGCTATCCTTGCAAAGAAACTTCTGGGATCACAGGTGCAAAGGATAAAAGAGATGAGAGAATTAATTTTAAAAAGGAAACCCAACAAGAGAACCCTCTACGTAAATTTTTATTTTAGGTATCAAATTTATTTTGCACTTCCAGAAAAAAGTCAATGTCACAGCTCCTTTTCTGCAAGAAAAAATGATATAATGGCTAAATATTGAGTTATGAATTTATCGAAACTATTGATAATGTTGGTCATGCATAATAGAAGAGAAAATCTGGAGCCACCACTGCAACGATGACAACCAACTTTTTCAATGCAGTGTTCATGATCTTATACGGCTCTCTTTTATCAACATCAGTGAGGAGGACTAGAAGACATGTAATTTAATACACAGTACAAAATGAGCTTTATTTTTCAGAATATCACGTAAAGAAGCTCTCAATGATGAATAGGTGAACAAGTTTGCAAGGTTATTTCTTGTCTCCATTTGTCATCTTCATTTTTGTTCTCACCTTCGTGATTTTTTACATTGTACCAATTGGAAATGGTCTTTTTCTATTTTACTGCCTTTGTGCACTTTCTGATTTTCAAACCTGTTCTCATATTTGCTTTTTAAAAAAGGTATGTTCATAATATTGGATTTTTAAAATTACCCCTTAAATGTTACATAAATCACAAATTAAGTATGCCAGGTGAAACAGGTTTCAATGTCATGATTTCATTCGCAAGATTATTTCACAAAGTCATTTTTTATCCTGAATGTTCCATATGAACGCCATGTAGTTGGCACACCAAATATGACCAACACTTTGTCTAGCATATCATGATTTTAAATGAGCATGCAAATGCTACAAGGGAAGGTACACAAATGGTGGGGTGCATAATAATGGCTGGTTCAAGCAGGCTGAAGGATGTTGGTTAGGCAGTTTCATGAGTCATGACTACACAACAAAATAAATTCCATAAAGATCACACACCTACTTCTTCTTTCAATAAATAAGTAATGGAAATTTCGATTAGGTTCAGTACACAGTACTAATATGAGGATTTCATGAACTTAATCTTTTTAGTGTCAATAACATAATCTAGAAATTGAAAGAAACTAGAAAAAAATAAGTACAGGATATCGAAGGAAAAGGAATATCAATAATAGCATTATTACCAGAAAAATGGAACTCTGAAATTTACTGTATGATGTGAACCTCCCA
The DNA here is from genome assembly GCA_024699675.1 of Amphibolis antarctica. Lineage (NCBI taxonomy): Eukaryota > Viridiplantae > Streptophyta > Magnoliopsida > Alismatales > Cymodoceaceae > Amphibolis > Amphibolis antarctica. The sequence continues at coordinate 22,408 of JAMKPZ010003395.1, forward strand.
AGTGGCAATTTTTTTTTGCCCAACTGAAAAAATCCTTGTCAAAATTGATATTATAAATCCACTTCAGAATCTAAGTCTTCAATACCAGAGTCATTTTGTGACTCGAATGAAGAATCTTCATCCCCACTTTCAGGCTGTGATGCATTTGAAAATGTGTTAGATATGTTCAAGAAGCTTAATAACAAAAACCTTGGGGAAAAATCTCACTTCTGAAGATGGATAGTCATAATCAAATTGATGTTCCGATATGCTCACCATTTTTCCACCTTTGTCTTCTGAATCTTCCTGCATATGTTTTCCACATACAAGGTCGAATTTACAATTAAAAAAATGTGCATAAGAATTTTTAAGAGAATTTTAAATCAACAATGGAAAAAGATAATGTCCAAAGAAGTTGAGTTCAATTGTAAAAAATGAATACAAATCAAACAAACACTTGATGGCCAAAACTTACCAACTGTAACTTGTACTGCTCTATGGTTGTCTCTAGCTCAGATATGTGTTGACTGAGTGCCTAAATATTACATACTTTAAAGTAAAAAACCAAAGTAGAGTAAACAAGTTCTAGATTAAAAAAAAACATACAAAATGGTGCAAACAAATAAACAAACCTCATGGCGTTGCATTGCAACTGCACGTTTTAAGGCTTTTGCCTTTGTGAGTAAATTTCTTGGTCTAATACTGATAGGACGTCCATAATTCTTCCCACGGTAATAAATAAGTGCATATCCTTTGGGGACTCTCTCAATTGCAACCAATATTCCACCACTCTCATATTCCAACAAGCGTGCTGTGTCCTCAACAAATGAAAATGTTTTCTGCTTAGATATCAACTTTACTAGTTCTCTATGCTTCCAGTGAAGGTGCATGTTCTCGATAACACCATCAAAGACACCACGTATACCTGGACAAAAACCAAGAGAAAACTGTGGAATAATATTCAGAATGGCTTTGTTTCAGCTTGCTTCTGGACAACAAAACTCACCAAGTGGAAGGTACGCCTTCATTCTCAGGCCTATCCTGCGGAAAACAGATCTTTCTTCATCAGTAATTGTTTCTTGATCATCAGGAGGACCAGCTGGAACCATAGATGACTCTATCTTTGCCAGCAATTTCTCGGCTCTTAGTTTTTTGGCTTGAGCCTGCTCAACATGCAAGTGCGAATAGTGTAACAGCATGACTAAAAGTAGGAACATGATATCATTCAGCGTATTTAGACAAAACAGTGATTGTGCTCCTTCCTCAACCCCAAAAAACCCAACAAAGTAGCAAGAGGAAGAAAAAAAACAGTTATTGTGCTCTCTCCTCCCCTTTCTTCAGTGATCTCCTCCAATGGCTTCGATGGCTCCAGATAGACCAGCAAGTTTAGGTGAAAAAGCTTGTTGGATAGATGGTGAGCATCACGTCGTTTGTATTCTATTTCTTTTTTTGCATTGTGTTTTATGTTTAGCATATTTTTCACATTTCACAATGTCCATTTGTCATCTTAGAATTAATTTGGTATTTTGTCAAGAAATTTCTACAATTTAATTACTTTTTTACCATTATTTATATTAAATGGATGATGATAATCTTAATTTTAAGAAAACCTTTGGCAATTCATTCAATGATGATCATAATGAATGAGACTCTTGTTTCTGTAATAATTTACATACTCTAGCATTTGAGTACATTGACCTTCTTGTTCGTTAGTTTAACACTTCAACTTCAATGTTGCTTGACTATCATTCTTTAGCAATAAAAATGGCAAGAATTTTTATTAAGTTTGATATCTACCTAAACCTTATAGCATACACAAGCATAGAAACACAAATACACAAATATATGAGCTTTACCTCAAGATGCTATTTTAAGGTAAAATCCTTTTACGCCCTTCGATCTTTGTCATCTTGATCTTGATTTAAAAACTACCCATAAAAACCCTTCTCAATCCTTCTCCTACCCTAAGTACCAACTAAAAATTATTGAGCCATCACCCATTCCCATGTGGTGTCCCCCTTTGATCTGCATGCCTATATATCACCACAGTCTTGTCTACTTCATCGTCATATTATGACAGCCACCACCACACCAATGATAGTGATTCCACGATCCTAAAAAGGGATCATACAAATGATTCCTATATGAAATCTCCAATATGATCCAACGATAAGATCAGGTATGCAATTTGGCACAAGGATTGTTGACGCAATCTCAAGCGTGCCATCAAGTCTGCAATCAACACATGGGGTCACAAACAAAACCCAAATTGGGATCACATGTAGGATGCGTGTTATCTCACACGAGGATCACAAATATGATTCCAAAATGGGATTGTTGTAGCAATCTGTGCATGGGATCACCAAAATGATCACACCAGATTTGTCTTGTTGATATCTATTGTTGGGATTGTGATGGTGATCTTGAGGTGTTCTTCCTAACAATGATTTTATGGACTTTATGGTAGAAAAACAGAGATCTTATTTTTATTGTGGGTCATTGGAATGTACATCAAGACTATGATGGATGGTAATGTAGTTGAATTAACTGAAAACTACAACTAAAATAAAAATTGTGATACTAAAACTAAACATCTAAAAAGCTTAAAACTACAACTGTTTACCTCAAAATAAGTACTAAATGCCCCATCTCTCTCATTATGTATAGGCAAACTATCAAATAAGGTGTGTCTCAAATAATTAACTTAAGCCCCTCAATCATGGCCCTGTCTTTGCCTTCTCTTTGTGTCATCATCTGCTTTCTCCCCTCCACCATCATACATAGGCAAACTCTCATCATCATTGTAATGTACCTTGACCTCCCACCACCACAACCCACCTCCCCTAGACCCCTTGCCATTGTCACTGCCTCCCCCCTCTTGCTATAACTTGTAACCCCCAAGTCTCCCATCAAATATTTTTTGGTTAGACCATAAATCACTAGAAATTTAAACCAAAATATAAAAAATTGTGTGAGTAAAACTAAAAATATAAAATTATGAAATCAAAACACAAAATCATAATAATAAAACTATTTTCCTTTTGCATTTAAAGGTCTCTCTTGAGACATAGCTTCACCTAATATTGACTTAAAAGCATCATAGAGCATTAGAGATGCATAACATTGGACATCGAAGTATCAAGATGCATAGCATTAGCTTACCAACAAGAGCTTATGTTCAACCCGCTTGATAAATCTAGTTATCGTCAACTTGGATGCTTCTGCTCTCATTTCCTCTCGTTCCTTTGTTGATATTTCTCTTTCCCATTGTGCTTGAACTTCTTGAAACTCAGCTAAGGTGCCTGCAGCTGTATGATCCCTGGTATCTTTTAGATGAGATGTGGATATATTAGTCACACGGCCACGGGCTCGTTCTTCATCTTCTTGGATGTCTTTTGTAAGCTCTTGCCTTTCCGCTAATGCAGTTGCAACACCCATAGGAAGGAAATCCTTACCACGATATATGACAATGTAATACTTGTTCCGTTGAAGTAAAATGCCTCCTGTCAATTTCTGGAAGTCAAAAAAAAAAAACAATTTGTAGTATAAGTATAACATGCATCAAAAAATAATAATCTGAAATGTTCTTCTATAACATATGCAACGACATGCAACTGTACTTGCTCACGTCTAAAAGAGTGGTTAACAATAAATAAATTTTATTCTGGTGCATTCAGCACTATAAATTGATATCTGACATACGAATCTTTTTTTTTCATTCTACACTCATCACGATCTATGTCAAAGGAATCTAAGTTGACTTGTTAACCACATTAGATGGATATCTAATCACTTGCTTCCACTGTTGTGGCAAATGATGAATCCCACTGACACATTTGACATATATTTTTAGTACGTATGCAAAATAACATTTCTATGACAGAAAAATACTTTAATAGGGTGATTATCTGCTATGGTCAACTGTATTGTTTGCTTAGACTGCCAACTGACGATTTTTAAGAAAATTCTAATAAATAATATTCTTTGGGCACTTCTATTATTTCTTTTCAAAATTGTATTCAACAATATCAGTAATTTGATCATAGTCCCACCACGTGGTATTGGCCACATGAATTTTTTTGTCAAATATTTCTTTCTATTGCAAGCTTTTCAATGAAATTACATAAATTTAGGCCTACCTTACCAAGTCTTTTCAAAATTTTATTCCATTTTCATTTTTTCAAATTAACGATTTTTGCACTTGAGGGTTGGATCATGTCATCTTTGTGTATGGGCCATGACACTCAAACACTATTTGAGAACCATCCTATTTTAATATTATATATCCATGAATGCTGCTCAAAAACAATTCCTATAACCACGAAAAAACTAAACTTCTTCAATAATCATGCAAGGAACCTTTGGTGCATAAAATACTTGCAGTCCAACTTAGAGAATTTACTTAAAGAAAAAAATAAATAGGGCAAAAACAGAATTTCAGTAAAAAAATCTGGTAAGTAGCGCAATAGCAAGTAAATGCAACAAAAAAGTTATCAATGAAAGCAAATGTTATGCATTGGATCACATTATCTGTAAAGCAGAAATTGATGATGGAAGCAAGATGTATTGTGAACGGAAATATTAAGTAATATAAGGTACAACACAATAAACAGGTGTGCACCTTTAGCTCTTCAGCCATCAATTTGTTGTTTGTATTCTGCACTCCTCGCTTAACAGCAATTTTCACAACTAAACTCTTCTCCCAAAGTTGCATAATTGCAGCTGCCAGGCCTTGATGATTTCTATTCCTCCCTTTACCAAATTCATGAGCATAATTAGCATACTAATCAAAAGGTATCACATAAACAAGATCAATTTCTCAATGGTGAAAATAATAATATGTAAACAGGTCATTTGCATCAAATTGCAGCATGCAATACCAAGAGCAAAATGACAAGGAAGCTTGCGTGCCAGCTTTCTCAAATCAGTCAGCTCTGCATTAGTTAACCGTGGTCTCTTTCCAGTAGGGAGAAGTCTGAAAGGTGGTTTATATCCAGGAATACTTGGAGCAAGCAAGTCAGCATCAACAGGTAACATTCCTACCCCCCACCAGTCAACAAAACGAGGACCTAGCCCATCTATTAGATGGTTATATTCAGCTTCGTCTTCTGTAATCTCAGGAAGCTGTGTACTCCGATGCAAAGATTCATTTATTTCCTGAGAATAAGAGACTGAACTATTGCCGCTCCCAGTGGTGGACTTTGAGGACTGAGAAACATCAGGAACAAACATTGCATTTCCTTCATGTATTACATCAGTGGAAGCATGTTCTTCATTAAATGGCTCAGATTTTGATGATCGTTCAAGACCACTTCCCCGATAAACCACCATGACACTTCCAGCTCTCCAAATTACAAGTCCTCCAGTTCTACGCTGTTTGGCACAAAAAATTGTAAAAATAAATAATTTAAAAAGATGACATAAAATGATGTCAAACTTCAGAATCTTATGTTCCAGAAAAGAAATAAAACTTATATTGAGAAGTAGAAGGACCTCATAAGTAACTAATGGTAAAAGAAAGAGCCTCATCCGTTTGCATTAATTATTCATTTCCTTCATGTTTTTCATCATTTAGCATGTCAGTTCCATTCATTTACAACTACAACACCATGCTCATTTCAATGACAAACAAGTAAGGAAATTTTCAAGTTAATTGGGATCAAAGATATACAACAAGGGTTTCACAACGGTCAGTCTAGAAATAAAGAAATTCTAATTCTTAGTATTTCTCAGTGCAATGGCAATAACATTAAATTTTCCCGCAAATAACTGGAGGAAAATCAGTCCAGACATTTGGCTTACAATTTTGCATGATTAACTGTTGATCTGGGAGTAAAGAAAAATTTCTGTTCATGCTTGATAAAAATTAAAATAAAACACAGGAATCTGGTTGAGAATGGAGTTACTTAAGATTTCTCATCCAACCTTTTACAGATGAAGGATTTTTATCACAACTTTCAATAAAAAGGAATGAAATCACTTAAATCAGATATAATTGTAAAACCCTTTATCACAAATTGACTAATATTAATTATATTATGACTTAAACTGTCAACAAAAAGCACATTTGCCCACAATCTTCCTATTGTCCATCACCACCAACATTGGCAACATTACCACGATCCACTTATATCTGATCAGAAATATAAGTACATACCCTTCGATGAAACTGGAAAAGAACAAAAGATAATGCATAACCAAGTAACTATAGTCAGTTTCAAGATCCGCTGACTCTCATATAAATGACGTGGAAAGTGTCGGCCTTATCTAATCAATTTTTACCTACTTAGTTAAAAAGCATGGTTATAAAAAGATGCAATATGCTACTGGATTTTGAATTTTTAATACACTCAAGTTTTCTGACCTCAACAAGCTCGTGAGCCGTCTTCATGTCATGTGCAAGCGTCTCGTGGAACTTCAACCTCACCAACTCCGCCTTCCTCCACACATCACGAATCTTCTTCACAATCGCCTGCGTCACGCCAGCCTTGGGTATCGTCATCCTCTCCCTCAGCGTCATACCCAACGTCCTCAGCCTCCTCAGCTCTGAATCCTCGATGGTGAGCTCTGCCAGCGTCGGCGCCCTCACCCTCCTCTTCTTCAGCCCCGCCTTTCCGTCCTCCCCGCCGAACTCAAACTCATCCTCCCCATCATCCCTCTCCCACGGCAGGCCACCCCCATTCTTCGCCACCTCCACATTATACGAGTCCGGCCTGTTCCAGCTCCGCTCCAGCAAGTCCCCTAATCTCATCTCTCCAGCATCTCCACCCCCCTCGTCTTCGTCCACCTCCTCCTTCTCCAACCCTAGATTACGTAGACGATGAACAATTCTCTCTATTGACCCACTCGACGGTTTCTCCAAGGCCCCGCCTTTGTCACTCTCCCGGTACTTGTTCGCCTTGCCTTTGTCAAAGGTGGGAATTTGTGTTTCAGTGGGGGATCCACTCCACCTCTGGAGCCAAGGAGGGGAAGGAGTGGTGGGCCGAGGACCTCCGTTGTCGTCGTCGTCGTCCCAAGGGTACCTACGGTGTCTGGGTTGGGATCCGCTGCTGCTACTCCTGGATTTCTGGGGCGGTTGTTCATTCTCATTATTGCCGGTGCCACGCTCGGCTACGCGTAGAGATGCGGAGGATGAGAAGAGGTGGTAGCGGAGGAAGGAAGAGCGGGAGGAGAGGGGAAGGATGGGGTGGCGATGCTGGTGGTGGAGGCCGAGCTCCGTGATCTTGGCGGTGGAGAGCGCCATTGTTGAGGTGGAGAGCATCAGAAACGGAATGCACCGATGGCGGAGGGTTGGGTTTTGGAGTACGAGAGAGGAGCTGCCGAGGAGACTTGTGAGGGAGAAGCCTTGGCGCCATGGAGTTGGGAGGAGGATAAGGTGCAGGCCTACGCGTCGGTTACGATCATCCTGTCCGCAATGTACACATGGACCGATTTTGGGCTAGGCTGGGCTTACACTGTCGAGTTGGAAATAGGGCAAGGTTTTCGCATCTCCGTCGTTGGGCTGATTGGATCTGGTCATTCGACCTTTTCACTTGAGCTGGGCTGATTGTCGCTGGGCCGATTGATTCTAATATCCATTAAACCCACCACGTCCGAAAGTTTCAAAATTTTACTCCACATGCTAATTTCTAGAGAAAGAAAAAAAAAATTAAGCTTAACTTCCAGTTTTTTTTTATAAGATCGGTCGTTTGTACAAAAAGTAGGCCATACAGATTCTCGATTATCTCAATAAACGTATAGTTCAGATGTATTGGTGATATATACACCATCCTACAGTTACATGTACCATTGATATGGTGGCGGCGGCCGACTCCACTTTTTTCGGTTGTTCATCAAATTTATTTTATAATTTGATTTTGATATTATTTAAATTAGCTCTTGTGGGGAAAAAAAAGAAAAAAAAAGAGGCAAGGCATCGTGATGCAAGCATGGCGACCCATGATCATCCATCCATCTTTATATCAGAAAAGAAAAACATACTGCAATCGCCCACATATCAGAACCGCTGTCACCATACGATCGACTTTCTCCTTTTCCTTTATTTGCGTCTTATCTGACCCGTTGAAAGCGGCCCAAATAAATAAAGAGTTAAAATCGGTAACAAAGCAATATAAAGTAGTTAAAGCTGTGAATTTTCTTTATCCGCTCGCCTCTTTCCCCGTAGGCGGCCCCCTTTTTTTTTCCCTCGTTGTTATCACTCGCTTTGCTTTATTATTATCATCGTCTGCACAGGACGTGCACGTTGGATCCAGACGTGCATGATGTGTCATCATCCCTCGTGCAAGGATCATGACTCATGAGGTCAGGCCACCCACGTGAATCCAACCACGTTTTATCGTTCTCTTCGTAAAATAGAATTAGATAATATTAGATTTATACTTTTTAAAAACATTTATATAATTTATGATATAAATTTTTAATATAAAATTTTTAATATATTTAATAAATAGATAAATAATAAAAAATAAAGATGTACAGTAACTAACTCTTAAACAAATAAGTCTTATTTGAAGAGATTATTATATAAATTTTTACCTTTAATTTATAATATCATTATTATTTCTATATTAATTGATTGTATCGATGTACACCATTAAAAAATTATACAACAAACTCGTAACCATCAAAAACTATACAACAAACTATATATATACGAGACGTACAACATGTGTGTACGTAATATCATCTACTATATAATACATGTATATATATATGCTAGCAATTTACAAGGGGGCCGGGTGTTAATTAGTCGTATAATTTGGCATATTAATTCTGAAGCAATTAAGATCGGCATGCATGGCATATTGTAGGTCGTCTCATGTCTGTGCGGGGAAGAAGAGTGGGGTGGAATCCCTTTGCACCCGCCCGTTCCAAAACCTCACTCTGCTCATCTTCTCCTCGCACCAGCGGAGCTGCTCTTCGTTGATCTCTGGCATTCTCAGAACCCTGGACACGATCTTCATGTCTATCAGCCCCATCAGTACCTCCATCTGATCTTCACATTTCACCTTTCTCCTCCTCAAACACTTGCTACTCCTCTGGAGATCCTTCAACCTTGATTTCTTCTGCATGCCATACATATATATATATGCACCATATATATCTAATTAACTAGCTTTCTTTTCTCGATAATTAATATATGTTAATAATAATAATTAAACTAGATGGTTTGCATGCGTTAATTGAGATCGATGATCGTCGAGCAAGCTCACTTTGTGATTGGCATTCCTGATCGCATTAACCATGGCAGGAGCTACGGAACTTGACTTGGCCTTGGCGAATGCTTTCGAAAGCTGCAAGCGGCTGCACCACTTCTCCCTGTCACCTTTGAGAAAATTCATGAAGGTCCTTATGCCATCTTCCATCATTCTGAGAACCTCGGTGGCCGGTATCCTTGAACCCACATCGCCTTCTGCATCTGATCGAACTACACATCTCAAACATATATATATGCAACAAAATTGCGCGCGCGCGCGCGCACACACACACATATATCTATATACAGATATATGATGCATGATGATCGCTGCTGATTATATAATTATTAGCTAGGTAGGTTGAAGTTAATTAAACTTTGGAAGTATAGGAAGTGGGTTCACCTTCTTGGAACTCGGGAACTTGGAGTAGTCTCGGGGAGGTAGTCCTCATCCTAGCGTAAACCTCGGGCCTCCTGCCACATTCGAAGGGTTCGTTCTCTATGAATCTCTGCAACAGAACCTGAAACTGCTGGAACTGCTGAGCTGCACGTGCGGGACAGCCGGAATCCTGTTCTTTACGTTTGTCACAAGCTATTCTCTGGAGCTTGGTGTAGTTCCAGTTCAGAGCTTCCCACGCCAAGCAGATCTGCGCCACGTACGCCGCTTCCAGCTCTTGGTATGGGTCCGTGCTCCACCTCTGCGAGTATTTTTGCACTGATCTCCTCCCCTTTGTGCTAAATTTGCGTACCATTCTCTCTGATATCGATCTTGGTTGCACCTTCACCGACCTAAGACAATCTGCACTGATTACGTACGTACGTACGTACGACCAATTAGTTCATGATTAATTCCTCTACCAGATTTTAAGATCAGGAAAAAGTAATTTTTAGTTAAATAATTTTGATAATTGAAAAAGTAAATTGAAAAATAAAAATATTATCATAAAAATTTTAAAAATTAAAAGTAAAATAAAATGAACGATATCATAATTAATTAAAGTTGCAAACATACGTAAATGTGTTGTATATTCTAAAAAAACATTTGGTGCGACCTGTTTCTCTTAGCTTTTCGGTGCTGACTCGATCGAAGAGCATCATCTCCTCGTCGTACTTACGGTAGAGCGTGCAGTACGACTCCCAGTTGGAGGAGCTCCTCCTGGAGGATGAAGAGAAGAAGCCGTCTGTCTCCGACTCCCTGAAATGTGCAGAGCCCCGCCACTCGCACGAGCTCTTCGACGTCGATCCGCCGCCGGTCGAATCGTCTCCGAAACGATCGTCGCCCTTCTCCATCTTGTTCTGCAGGAGCGACCCCTTCACCGTCACCAGGAAACCATCATCTTCCGACGAACTCTTCTCATCTTTGACCTGATGACAAGTCTCCACGTCGTCCATGTTTTCCTCTGTATATATATATATAGAAAAAAGCATGCATGCATGCACGGGATCGATCATCAGCCGATTAATATATCAAGCGACAAAATCGTAGAACATATACATAGGAGTAGAAAACTTGATTTTTAGGTTAACGATTGTGAGATAAAAGGATGAAAAAAAACAATTTTGATAATAAAATAAGTAAATTATGAAATATGTATGTCATCTTAAATTGAAGGTAAAGAAAAAAAAACTAAGTCTATTCGGGTGTCTTGTCACCTGCATGTGAAACTTTTGAGACGATGATTCCAGTACGACGATCAGAGGCATGCTCATCCTCCTCCTCTTCGTCATCGCAATCGGCTGATGAGGTTGGGGTATGGAAGTGTTCTAATGGTGTGGAGGCGCCACATGATGGAGTGTTGGGCGAATCCAATGCAGGCATCTCAGGGGCAGGGTCCTGGTCCTTCACGTTGGTATCAAAAACAGAGTGTGCAAGTAAGGCATCGCCAACCTTAACTTTAGCAGCAGAATCTTGCATGCCGGATTCTTTGTCTCCGTCCACAAGTTGGGTATGATAGTCGACGTAACCGGTGTCATCCGCCTCCCGATCACACGACTGCTTCGGCGAGAGCGAGAGGGCTTCTCCATCGACAACCAAGTCTCCATTACTTGAGCAGTCGTCGACGATGAAGAAAAGGTCCGCCTGAGTCTCGATCTCGCTGTCGTAATTAGCTTCATCCACCGCAACAAATCTGCAGGGCAACAATATCGGTGAGGTGTGAGATGATATTTATGAATCAGGGAGGGAGTGAAGGAGACGTGTGCAGCTAGGGAGATGCATGAATTGAACACCCTTGGGATTTCCTTCTTTGTCGGAGCGAGCAGAGGAGCTTTGGGAGGATGAAGGTGAAGAAGAAGAAGCAGAAGAAGAAGAGGAGGAGGAAGAGAAAGAGAGACGAGTGGACAGAGGCAAGACACGCATAGCAATGGTGAGGGAGGGAGAGCAACAAGCCACCCACGCCCTTCCAAGACGGAATAAGGAAGCCGTGGAGACGGAAATGCCGGTGGCCATGGTGTTGTTGGAAGAGGACGGCGGTAAGGGGCACCCAAGGCTTCCGGAAGCAGAGCTGGGCCAGTAAAGAGGTGTTGGTGATCAAGTGCATTATGATAGTGGCGACCAGGGTGAATTAAGATGACGCCTTTTATGCACAAAGGAGATCGAGGATGATCAAAAGTCACATAATTAATTTCCCAAAAACCAAAAACAAAAGCTACAAATAAATGAATTTTTGTCCATTCATTCCTATTTAATTCTGAACACATACTTCCTTAATGACGATCTATTTCAATTTTAATGTTTTTCTTGAGAAAAAAAAAACCTGACTGACGAATCTCTTTCTCTTCCTCTCTCGCTCTCTCTGTGACCTTGTGAGCTTTTTGCTTTGAGAACATTGGTTTGTGATTAGTGCAAGGTTGGAAGATATACTTGGGTTGATGGGTGAAGCTAAGTCATTTGGATGTCGGGGCATAGCTTGGTTGTTAAGCACCCTCAAAATCCAACTTAGTCCGTGATGTCTTTCAGATAAAGCTAGCAGAACCACGCATGTACCTTAAGCTTTATGCAGTGAAAGACCTCCTCATTAATTGTCAGATGAGCTTTCGGAAGTGTATTCCACCAACATCCGTGTATAATTAACCGAGTTTCCGTACGTCCAAGCGATCGCGTTGACAAGACGACGGACGGACAAAGGTTGAGTTGAGAATGTGGGCCCTGGCTTCGGTCGGCTTGCTTGCATGGATCCATGTCGACAAGCACCATGGAATCGCAAAGCAAAAAAAGTGAGCGGAGTGAAGCACATGAACGTCGTGGAAAGAAGAGAACCCACGGGTAAAGATATCCGTCCGTGTATTGTCAGCAGGAGGGCGTTCAATGTTTATTACACTACACGTTTTTATCGTACCCGGCCCATTGAACCTTTTTTTTTTTTACGAAAATTTTCCAGAAATGACGTAGAATTAAATGATATGAGTACGATTTTTATTTTAAATTTTTTTTTGTTAAATAATTAATATTAAAGAAAAAAAATTTATAAATTTGACAAATTATTAAAGATATGATTATTTTTATCATTTCACATTCAAGTATTACAATAAAAGAAATTCAAACTTAAGTGAAGATTTACATTCAACTACTATAATTACGATTTACATATCTTATTTGGTAAAAATACTGTACACCACTCATTTTGTTTAGTAAAAATTTCATTAAATTTATACTTAAGTGAAGATTCAAACTTAAAACTTTAAAATCTACAAATTTCTCACAAATATTTTTAAAAATCAAATACTGTTGGACAAACGTTCATTGAAGTGCTGAACTCAACATTTTTGGATAACATTTTTCAAACATCGCTTTTGGGCATTTTCGATTTAAGAAATACAGACCACTTTACTAAAATTTACTCAGCCATTTAGAAACGGTATGCCTCTTTACTAAAATTTAAATCAAGATGATAAGATTAAAAAACAGGCATGTCATTTCGAACGTTGTTGGAGTGAGGTAGAGCGGGTCATTTTGGTGTTAAATTATTTTACAACCTCCGAGAGTTTATTATAGTCTTGATTCTCTTACTCTCTTACCGTGAAGATTACACCCAAAGAAAAAGGTCTCCAATGTTGAGTGAGATGAAACTAAAGATTTATTTATTTATCTAATTTTAACTCTGACTTTTAACTTTAATAACTATGAAAAATTAAAATTGAAGATAATTTTATAAATAATATTAAACTTATAAAATAAATTATGAAATAAAAATTTGTAGGATAATAATAATACATAAAAATGTATGCAAAACTTAATTCAGAAAACAAATGAAACCTAAAATTCTCCATTTCTAGAAGAATATTTATACTACGGTTAAGTAATCTCAATACGAAAGCCTGCCAAACCAATGCAATAATATAGTCAGCATTCCCCCACTTGCCATACCTCAAGTTCACATCTAATGACTCGTTGCCGATTCCAAAAATACGGTTGAAAAAATTAACCAGTTAGCATTGCTTCGAGAAAAAAAAGTTAGCAGTCAGTTAGATGCAAATACTTTCACTGGTATTATAGACATTCCCATGAATTGCATGAGTACCAATTAGCTGCAACACAAGTAAATAACGTCCAGAACTACAATCGATGCCAAAGGTGGGCATTGGTCACGATGGATTATCAGTATGGGCGGTATCTTCCCAAGGAAATGATGGAATCGTAACGGCTGTACGCAGAACCAACTTTTACTGCATCCAGCCCGTCCAGTTGAGGATCATACATTTGAGCTCTTCTACCAGGCCGGTACGTCTGCAAGTAATAGAATGAAGTTGAGAACACCCTAACAGCAACCATAAACAAAAACAATCTAAATCATCATAATCTTACTGAGGTCGGCCACATGAATCTTTTTCTTCTAAATATTTCTATTTAATGTTTAAATCCTCTGTTGGATTACATATATTTAAATCTTCTTTTACAATTC
>JAMKPZ010003398.1:0-39433 GCA_024699675.1 Amphibolis antarctica
GCATCATGCTCCGAAGAAAATGTCATGGCATGGTGTGGACTTGCACTTCCTTCTCCTTCTCCATCAGCATGGCTAGCCTCCCCTTCCATTCTAATATTTAAGTCTAACTCATCAAGCCCTTGCATTTCAGAATAGTCCTGTTCGAGCCATTATACTTGCTGTTTATCATACAATAGCTTTTGACAATTCGAGAATGGTTGATTCTTTAATTAAAAGTGCTCCAATAAAGTAGGACTTTGAAATTATCAACCAACATTTAATTAAAGATATCAACTATTCTGTAAAAGTGTACATATTACGACCTTTTAATTAACAACAGACTAAGATAAATAACTTTAAATATCAAATTACGTTGATAAATTCACAGAGTAATTGATGAGTAACATTTCAGATTAAACATATTTTACTTTGGTCTAACTAACTTTTTTCCCAAAAATGTTGCAAACATTTTTCCCCCGATAAATGTTTATTTATGTTAAATGAAAGTATAATCAATGCACTTAATAAATCAACTTTTATAACTAACCTGTAACTGATGTTAAACGAAAGTATAATCAATGCACTTAATAAATCAACTTCTCTAACTAACCTGTAACCCGTCGGTAGATCTAACGCTAATTGACATCCTTTCGTATTCCATTTGATAACTTCAAAAAAATCCTTGTCAAATGAATCACAAATCCCAAATCCTTGAGAAATGCAGTACGTCACTACCGTTAAAATCGCAAATCCTTGACGAGGAGACTTCCGGTGGACTGCGTAGGTGAGGATGATTGGGGAAAATAAATCGTTGTTTTTTTTTTTTAAAAAAATAAATGGACTGCTTTTATGCGGGTGTCATCGTTGGAAGAATTTTTTCCGCGCGAGCTTCCTTTTTTCGAACACTTTCTCTCTTTATCAAACAGCCATTAATCTTTCATCCAACGGGTGCCTACAGAATTCTGTAGGCACCTATAGAACCATTAAACCCATATATATATATGTATATATGATAATTTAATAAGTATAACATGACTGTTAGTGGAGTTATCTAAGATAACACCCTTGTCAAATGAAGTTTTATATCTAAAAAAGTAATATCATGTGATTGGTTATAACATCTTGGATAAAAGAAAGTCGTAGGTTTTATATATTTTCAAGTTTTGTTTACTATACATATTTATTTTTTATTATACATCGTAATAATTTATAAAAATATTTATTAAATAATTATAACATTTTATATTAAAAAATATTAAAATACTTATATTACTTTTTTTAAAAATATAAATCTTATTTTATCTAATTCTATTTTTAAATAAACGTAATTGTAAATGTAACATAAAATACAACTTTTAAAATATTTTAGTAAAATTTAATTTTACATTATTAATGCATTAAATAAGCATTCTTTTAATAAGAACATGCATTATTAAAGAAAAAGGCGGCGATGTCTTCTTTGGCGCTTCTTTTCCACTGCACGACACTTCTGCTTTCTGCTCGTACGCAGCTAGGAAAGGCATCTTCCTTCTCCTCCTCCCAAAGCTTCGAACCCCGATTCTACTCTCTACAAAACCCTCGTCGACGGCGATGTCTTCTCCGCCTCGACCACCGCCGCCACCGCTTCCTCCTCCATGGACTCGCTTTCTTCCTACAAGTCGATTACTCTCCACGGCGACCTCTTCGTCGCCATCATCCGCGCCCGCTCCCTCCCAAACATGGACTTCCTCGCCGCGAACTTCCGCCGCTGCTTCTCCACCTGCATCTCCCCCAGCGCCGATACCTCCTCCTCCCGCGAAGTCGACGACGGAAATCACCACGGGAAAATCACCAGCGATCCTTACGTCACCGTCAATCTCGCGGGCGCCACCGTCGCCCGCACCAACGTTGTCCCAAACTCTGAGAACCCTGTCTGGGACGAGAAGTTCCTGGTCCCCGTCGCGCATACTGTCTTCCACCTCGAGTTCGTGGTGAAGGACGACGACGTGTTCGGGGCCGACGTGATCGGGAAGGTTCGTGTCCCGGTTGCGAGGGTTGCCACGGGGGAGATGTTCGAAGAATGGTTCCAGGTTATAGGATCGAGCGGGAGACCGCACAATCTCGATTCAGCGTTGCGCGTCCGCGTGCAATACACGCCGGTGGAGCGAAATCCCGTATACGAGCACGGTATCGCCGGAGATCCGGAGAAATTGGGGGTTCGGAACACGTATTTCCCCCTGAGGAAAGAGGGAAGGTTGACGCTCTACCAGGACGCGCATGTGAAGCAGGCTGATCTCCCCAACATCGACTTGGAAGGTGGGGAATTTTTCGTTCACGGCAAGTGCTGGGAGGACATCTGTCATGCGATGTTGGAGGCGCACCATTTGATATATATTGTAGGATGGTCGATTTATGATAAGGTGAGGCTGATCAGGGAACCCACCAGACCGCTGCCGAAAGGCGGGGAGCTTACGTTGGGGGAGTTGCTCAAGTTCAAGTCCAGGGAAGGCGTCAGAGTTTGCTTGTTGGTTTGGGACGATAAGACTTCCCATGATAAGTTCTACTTTAGAAGGGTATGTAGTAGAAGGGTTTGAAAAGTTCTACTTAAGTTCTACCATGCGTCCATGCCCATAACATGTGCATTCTTTCTTGCCCATGTATTTCTTGGATCTTCTTATTCCTAAGGGCGCATGATTATTTTTGGTGCAGGAAGGAGTGATGAAAACTCATGATGAGGAAACTCGTAAATTTTTCAAAAACTCTTCGGTCATCTGTGAGCTTTCACCTCGTTATGCTAGCAGTAAACTTAGCCTTTTCAAGCAGCAGGAAAGTTTTACACCATCATTATCTATCTTCTAATTTCCTGTTGTTTATTAGGAAACACGTCTATTTTTGTTAAAAACAAATATATTTATTTACCCAGATATAACTGCCTTGGTACCCTTAGTTAGGAGATACTCGGAGAAGAAACTGCAGTTTTTTTTTTTCATAAATATACTCGTTGATGCTAGTTATCATGTTAACTCTCATCTTGTTTTAATACTTGCTTGAATGTCTTACTTAGGTAAGAATTTATATGCCCTTGTTGTCGGTTAGTCTCCTCTTTGTCTCTTAATTACCAAATCTTAGTTTATTCAACTCCATGCATGGGAAATTATCAGTGTATCACTAACTGAACAAAGCATCATCCCTCAAAACCCTACTATTGAAAGTGCAGCATGGTCCACTGAAGTTTGTCTAGGAAAGGAACAAAGATTGAGACGATGCTGGGTTTGGACTTCTTACAGAGAGCGGATAAGTTTGTTTGGCAATTTATTATAAATAAATGAGAGAGGAATATGAAAATCAAGGGAACAAGAAGCTGTAATGTTTATCAATTATAAAAAGCATATTGAAGCAACGAAGAATTTGATCATTTTAGAGGAACTTAGCGTCAAGGCATTTATCTGTTGACACAAAAGTCCTTTATTTTTTTTATTTTTTATCATAGAATAAGAATTCAGACGAGTTTTACATTGCAATAATTTTTTTTTGAATACCTATCTATGTGTGCTCGTTCCAGGATAACTGCCAGTCCATGATGGTTATTGTTTAAATAAATTTTCCTATTTTATAGTATTCAGTGCGTATCATGTTCTTTATCAACCAAAATTTTATTCCAACATCAAATATAATAAGTGTGAAAGGGATAGTTTGACATTATTGCCATTGAATGATGAGGCTATTTCTGATTTTTGGTAAATATTTTTTTATCAATTTCATTTTTTAATTGTCTCACGGTGCTGTTGTACAGGTTGTAGGAACCATCTATACTCACCATCAAAAATGTGTGCTGGTTGATACACATGCTGATGGAAATTATCGAAAGATAATTGCTTTTATTGGTGGCCTTGACCTCTGTGATGGTCGATATGATACACCAGAGCACAGACTCTTTCATGATCTTGATACTGCGTTTGTGAATGATTTTCATAATCCTACGCTTCCTGTAAGTGTTCACAATTTTCCATCATTTACAAGGTATATTTACCAAGAAAAAGCCATTCCAATTGTGGCAACACAGCCCACCATTGTATCAGGTTTTTATTTAGGGATTCTGGTTAGACCTTAGCATATCAACAAGCTCTTACCTGAGTAATGAAAATTCAACATGTCATATCATTAACAAAATATTATTTTATGTCAGGCAACCAAATACCATATTTTATGAACTTAAATTTTAAGCATCCTTACCAGTAATATGAAAATTTCATGCTACATGAGATGTAGCATAATACCATTGAGGGAAGATAAGAACCAAAATGAAAATGTCTCTAGTCTGCATTACCCAGTGTTACCATACCATGATTAGATTTTGATATGGATGCTAATGTCTAAATAAGAAATTTCTAGACTTAAAAACAGTATAGTAAATTTGAATATTAAGCAGATTAGGTTTTGATTAGGAGACTAATGCTATTTAGTTGGACATGCTTTGGCTTTTAACATTATATCCAGATATCTGAAACTGTCATTTTTAAGCCGTAATAAATGAATATCCTTTTGGACATGAACTATCTTGTGCTGCATTTCATCACATTATTTTTTGTGACATAGAAAGAAACCAAAGGTCCAAGGCAACCATGGCATGACTTGCACTGCAAAATTGAAGGGCCTGCTGCCTATGATGTTCTTACAAACTTTGAGCAGCGTTGGAGAAAGGCTACTCGGTCATCAGAATTTGTTGGTTGGTTCAAAAAAGTCTCCCACTGGAGGGATGATGCTTTACTTGAGCTTGAGCGCATGTCATGGATACTCAGTCCCTCAAATGCTCCTAATAATTATCATAACTTTTGGATACCCAAGGAAAATGAGAAGGAAAAGTGGCACATTCAGGTTGAATGATTTGCCTGGGGGCTGCTATCTATTCTTTCTATTTTTACTGCTAATTCTAAAAACCTATTGATTCTCTCCTTTGCTAGGTTTTCCGATCTATTGATACAGGATCTATAAAGGATTTTCATGTAAAAAATCAAGATGTTAATGAAAAGGTTTGTTCATTAATAAATGTTTTTCAGTAATGTATCTGCTTTTCCTGATTTTTGTGTCTCTATAATTTATTAGCAATATTGCAGAATCTTGATTTTGAAAAGAACCTGATAATTGAAAAGAGCATTCACACAGCATATATACAGGCGATCAGATCTGCAAAGAATTTCATCTATATTGAGAACCAGTATTTTATCGGTTCTTCTTATTGTTGGCCTTCATACAGTTCTTCAGGTTTTAAAAGTTCCCCTTTTTTTACATTTTAATTACTTAATTCTGAGGTAACATGCTCTTCTTCAATTTTGATTGATTAAATATTGCATGGACATTCTGACGCAAATGGTGAAGTTATTTATGATTGTTATGACAAATAGCACATGCATCATCCTAATATCGATATTTTATTATAAAATATTTTCTGAAGCTTTCCATTTTCTTTTGGATGAAATATTTGTTGACGTTTGTGTTTCTTGACCGCAAAGGAATATTCAGTGAGCTGGCTTTTATGCTTTTTCTTTGTATTAGAAAGATTTTTGACGTTCTTAAGTACTTCACGTTTAAAGTTCTCTCGCTCTGAGGGTGCAATCTGAAAGTAACTGAAATGGTCTGTCGTTGTTGAAGATATCATATATAAATTAGAAAAACTATTGAGTTGACTATGAATGTTGGTACCAGAATTACATTTTATACAGGAAAGGAAGGACTTAGCTACAACAACATGCCGACTTCTCATATTAGTTCCATTGGCAAGATGGCAATCTTCTCTCTCTTTTCATGTAAATGGATGGAAGAATGTTCGTATCAACAACAATCAATAGCTTGATCCCACTAATATGAATTAACAATTATTTCTACAATTCATATAGTTTGATTACTTTCCATGTTTAAGATGTCAACCCTTCTTGGGCAGGAGACCTGCTATGAAGGGGATAGTTAACAACCCTCCCCCAACCCCACCCCACCCCACAAATGTGGTTGGGTGAAAGAATATTAGCATGTTAAAAAATTAAGAACGTTACATAGTGCATTGGTTTTGTATCTATTAAAAACACGAAAAATACTTATCCTTTTGAATGCAATTTCTGTAACTCCTAAAATATTTGTCTTTTGCATGATCAATCTCTTCCTTCAAAATTCATTTCCCATTGTCACTACAGAAATCAGCACATTGCAAGCTCTGGAAGCCTGGTAATTTAATGATAGTTTGTGCAGTGGCTTTTCACTACAAAATTCCAGGGATAATTTGATTTACTTGTTCCATTCCATGCAAACCTGTGAAGGTTGGTAGACCTGATATGGTTTCCATGTGTTGTTTGAATCAAAATTGACTAATGAATTTCACACTTTTCTTGTGACCTTTGTGGTATTTTTAGAAGATGGTTCAAAATATCATTGTTTATGCTTTTCCATTGCAACATTATGATTAACAGTTTTATTTTTGTCAAATGTCAATTAAAAAGATGCTGAAAATATGATTCCAATGGAACTAGCCTTAAAGATCACTAGTAAAATTAGAGCAAGAGAAAGATTTGCAGTGTATATAGTCATACCAATGTGGCCTGAAGGAGATCCTGGTGATCCTGTGGTTCAGGAAATTCTTCTATGGCAGGTAATATACCTTTTTAACCATCTCATTATGTTTTCATTCTTAGGTTTTTCATACAAATTGTTGAATGATAATTACTAAGGTACATTTTAATAATCTGAGCTTAAAAAAAATCTTTGTTTGTAGACTTTGCTGAAAACAAGAAGCAAAAATGAGTCTTTGTATGTAGAAGGGTTTGCTTCTAATTTCATGGTTTACCAACATCCTGGTGCATGCAGTCGTGTGGAGTATACTAGTAATTAGTATCTATGTTAAGATGATCAATGCAACAAATTTGCCTAATTGCTCAGTATTTCATATCAATTTCTCCACATGAAAATTGTGGAAACTAAGAATAGATGGAAGAGTTGATTGATTGATTACTCAATAATAACACCTTTATATATAGATGTTACACAATAAGAATAAATACGAGATATGCAATGGAAGGTTAAATCCACATGACAACGCATAATAAATTTAATTTATTATATACTCTAATACTCCTCAAATTAAAACGTCTAAGATGTCTACACTTGCAACAGGCTCAAACATAATAATAAACACAGACAATTGCAATGGGTATTAAATAGGCAAGAACTGTAATAACTACTGTATTAGTAATAGCAGTACCAGGTAGTAAAACCATGCAAGCATGAACAATAAGCAATTTCTTTGTTCACATGGCAGGTAAACACTAAACATTGATTAGTTGACTGGTCTCTCAGACTTGACTCAGTCACACTTGAATTAAGTATAAAGCAAATCCATCTACTCTTTTTTTTCCGTTTCAAAATCCATCTGTTAGGTTGATCAGATTATTGACAGTGTTATACTCAATTAATTTGTGTGTCACTTGTACAATGCTGATCAAGTCAATGTACATAGGCTCATGCAAATACTAATAATGAAAACTTGCAAATGTGAACTTTTGAAAATTCTAACACTGGTATAACCACCAATTCATGGTGTCATTGTTAAACGAGAGATGGGTGAAAGATTGATATGTCATTAACAAACATAAAACCTCTTTATTTAGAGACTACATACAAGTTAACTTTAACCAATGTGGAACTAAATGTACACACCTAAATCTTAATACTTTATTTACTTCAACATTCTCTCTCTAGTTGGAGCATAAAACTAGCAATATATTCATACATAAATAAAATAAAAAAGCAGATAAATAACATAACATACAAACAACTAGAAGTAATGTTGTGAAAGCACATAAATGGTTAAATCTTAGTTGACCACACAATAACATGTGTACATTATTAGACTTAGTTAACATACAAAGACCTACACATATTACAAAGCTTATGCAAACACACTCCAACACATACTATCATTAATCATCAAATAATAGAAATTTAATGTGGATTTTTTACTTGAGGTATTCCATAAATCTCAAATCTCATGGGGAACCCACAACTTTGATAGAACAACATTACTATAATGTTGACACTTACACGAGAGCAACACAAGTAATTATTTGGATGATTAATAATAAAATATTATACATTTTTCTGTCTTTGTTTTTTTCTCCTTTTCATTTTTTTCCATTTTTTTTTTCATTTTTTACTTCCACCTTTTTTTCATTTTTTCTCTCTCTCCCCTTCCTTTTTTTCTCTTTTTTTTTTCCAGCATGTTCTCCACAATTTCTCTTTTCTTACTTTTTCTCTCACCTTTGTAAAGATAAATCTTTATTTATAGATGTTACATAAGAGGAATCCATACAATAGTAGAAAACCTTCAAACATGTAGAGGTAGTAGAATAACCATCAAATGATAAATAATTGTTGTAACATAAGTAGCAACAAAAGGTAGTAATGATAAACCTCTAATCATAAGGAAGTAGTAAAATAGGCAGACATGAACTACCCAAGAATATTTTTAACCCAGCATTCTTTTTTAAAAAACTCTCTTCCCTTCATCCTCTTCTCTCTATCCTCTATTTTTCTTTTTTTATTTCCTTTTGGTTTTATTTCCTTTCTTTCCTCTTCTCTTTCTTTTCCCTTGTCCTTTATTGGCTGTTTGCAACCTCAATTAGTGTAGGTGACGACAATGCCAATGGTTGAAATGGGTTTACTCAAGGGAATGGGGACCTCCAGTTGACTAGGAAGTAGCAACAACATAACTTGGACACTTTAGGGCTAAGAATCATCTGATCAGATGCTAGTAACACATTCAATAGCACCAAGTGTTCATCCATCTTCTTTGCATTAGAGTTGCAAGCGATGGGTAAGAGCATTGATCAATTGACATTGACATAGTTGGAATTGGCATAGAGAAGTTGGTATAAGAGGAAACTAACATTGGTGAAGTTGATATAGATATTTAGATGAACGTTGGAGGCATGGAAACATGTGGTAAAATAGTTGATGGGCACAAATGGCCTTGGAAAGGGGCTACATTGATTGCATGACCCTTACGAAGGGGTAGTGGTAGTGAAGAAATTGATGACGACAACATTGATAGAAGTCACTTGAGTACATGGGCAAAGAAGGATGACCTAAAGGAGAGACTCATTTATGGGAGTTGTGCTGGTAGAGAGAGTTGGCCATGGGAGTTGCAACGGTGGAGAGGTTTGTCCAATGGATTTGAAGTGGTGGAAGGTACAAGATAGGCTCATTCGATGAAGTATAAGTAGTGGTAGCGGTGATATAAAGTGTGGCTAGGATTTGTTAATAAAAACAAATAGAGGCAATAATGGTTGAGAGACGGAGGAAGTAGATTGAGAGGGAGGAGGGGGACCTAGGGTTTCACGGGTGGAAGGAGATAGAGAGGGAGAAGGTTAGCTGACTGGTTTGGAGGAGGTTGAGAACTAAGGTTTTCCTCATTTTTACCTAGTTTTTCTAATTTGGACTCTTAAACTTGGTGCTCTGGTGCCATGTTGAATACAAGATAAGTGGAAGATTGATATATCATTAACAAACATAAGATTTCTTTATATAGATGTTATATAACACATATTAGTTAACTTTAACAAATGTAAGATTAAACCTACACACATTTAAAAATTAGGACAACATTCACTTCAATAGAACAGATAACTACAATATTGTCGTTGTGGGTTTGAGTTATTGTATGAGGTCTCGTTTATTAACAGAACTTTAGCTTTAGTTCCAACAATTATGGAGAATTAAAGTTAATAGTAGTTTTGTAAATGATGTTAAACTATATAGTAAATTGTGAAATGAAAGTTTGTATATGAGAGTTTATATAGTGATGATGATGTATGAAAGTTTATGTAGAGTTGAAATTGAGTTAACAAACATAGCCATTGCCCAACATATGGTTTTGATAAACAAAGAAAAAGTAGCATATTGTAGATTAAGCATCCTCTGCTATTTTAATCGTCAAATGAAATTTAACTAAACAATTATTGAAAATTTCAATGGCCACTTCTTCTAAAGCAAAAGGAAGTGCTCTATTTATGAGTAATGGTATCTTAATCCCATAGACTGATTTATTTAACAACAGGTACGTAGAAATTACAAAGGCCTTCCATATTGACAATAAATATTTAAATACAAGGACCAATGTGGCTAATACAATACTAAATTGAAAACTTTCAATGATGAAATAAAGCATTAACAGTAGAAAAGCGTTGTGAAAATTGTGATGGTGTAAAGTAAAAAGTTTAGTATCAGTATTTACAACACAGCAAATGAGTTAGTAGAACTTTACTAGTATCAATGCAGCAGTGCCAGCATTTGTAGTTCTTTAGTTGCTTTTTTCTCTCTTAAAGTTACAGTTGCTGTTGGAACAACGGTTATCAACCCAGTAAATACCTTCTATTTACTGCTTGGGTGCCTTAATAAATATATAATGTGCCCACATTTTCCTTTGGTCCAAGACAGATAAGTGGTTGTTGACACAACACTAAAAACCCATGTGGTAAGTCATGTGCAGCGGTGTATGAAAACTTAGTGTGCAATGCTTCCACCCACGTAGGGTGTAAGAAAGATTCATTTGTACTTGCTTTTGCTTCCATAGGTGGAGTAAATATTTCCAAGATTCAAATCTGAGTTCTAGTTTACAGTGTAGAAGCCATACTGTTACACCAATGCTTACTACTTAATTAGGGTAATATGTTGCTGAATTTCCCATATTTTATTGGGGTTAGGCCAACAACTTTACTTTCAAACAATAACATGAAATCCATGATGTTTTTGATATCTGAAGAGTTTTTTCTCCTATAGGTTGTTCAATTCACTCTTTCAGTTCGTAGGACTATATGGTTTTTATGACATTCATCTGCAGTCCCAGACCATGCAGATGATGTATGAAATCATTGCAAAGGAGCTAAGGTCAATGAACCAAAGGGGCTCACATCCAACTGATTACCTCAATTTTTATTGCCTTGGAAATCGGGAACCATTGAAGGGGAGCATGCTTCACCAAACATGTGACAATAGTGCTGTGGTATTCCACAAACACAAACTATTTTTTAATATAATTTATATTTTTAAAATAAATTGCCTGTGTATGCATAGGGAAATCAAACCTTTTTGTTGAGCTTTTTGTGTTGCAAAATAGTTGACAAATGTTGCAAGTGTCATAGATTTTCGTGCATCTGTTCATTATCTTCTTGTTCATTAGTACTTCTACTTAGAGATGTCCTTTTTCCATTTTCTTGTCCTGAAATGAATTTTATATCCACAGTGATTTTTAAGTGTAGACAGCATTGCAATTTCTAAAATGATGTAATAGGATTCAAATATGCAGAAAATCAGTAAATCAGTGCATTATTTTTCAGACAAGCAAAAATGTTCATTCAAAATGCACAAGGTGAACATATAACTTTTTGGCTATCTATATGGACAACGGGATCAGCGAAACAGTCACAACCATTTTGGACTATTCACTTTTAATTTATTTTTTGGTTTTCTTCTTTTTTTCACCTTTTTGTTATTTAGGGTATTCTTTCACTTGACTTTTTAAAGAACTTCAATTGGATTTCCTTTTTTCATCTTTTTTTACAACGAAGGATGGATGGTGATTTATTACTCAGGTCATTGTTCATTGACAATGACCCGAAACAGGAATTGGACATGTTCAGCCATTCCTGAAAATTTCTGTAGTTGTAAAAAAAATCATGTTTTGATCACCAAATCACCTTTTCAG
Organism: Amphibolis antarctica; assembly: GCA_024699675.1. NCBI lineage: Eukaryota > Viridiplantae > Streptophyta > Magnoliopsida > Alismatales > Cymodoceaceae > Amphibolis > Amphibolis antarctica. Next base: position 11,705 of record JAMKPZ010003398.1, read on the forward strand.
GTTGCATCTCAAAAGTTCCGAAGGTTCATGATATATGTTCATTCCAAAGGGATGGTTGTCGATGATGAGTATGTTATACTGGGCTCTGCTAATATTAACCAAAGATCTCTTGATGGCTCAAGAGACACTGAGATAGCTATGGGTGCATACCAACCACATCATACTTGGTCTGGGAAAAGTGGACATCCCCGTGGACAGGTTGTTGACTTATTTTATGTTTATATTTATAAATCACGCATCTGCTTAAAATGCAAGCTCATTGTTTTTGTCTTTGAAAGCCGAAAACATGAGAATACCAATATTAAAATTGATTTGCAACTAGAATCATAAATAGGAATGCAAAAATGGGTGACACAATAAACAAGTTTGAGTCACGGATAATCAAAATGAGAAAAAAGTTTCTTTGATAGTTCCTGTATAGTGTTTATTTCAATAATTTTTCAGTTTATGATATCATTGTCAGCCAGCTTTCTTTCATCGAGTGTTAAAGAAAGTATCAATAATTGACCACCGAGTGTAACTAAGGCTGAATTTTTAATCAATGTGTTTCATTGAAATATGTACATGAGGTATATTAAGTTTGGAAGCTTAAGTTATTTTGTTTTGGTAAGTCATGGGTCCTGTTTGGTAACTCAATTCTTACTCTAGTTTCTGTTCTAATAACTGTAAAGAGTTGAAATTAAAAGTAATTTGCTGATGATGTTATAACTGTATGGTAAATTATGAGATGAAAGTTTATGTGGTGACGATGAAATGTAAGAGTTTGTAAAGAGTTGAAGTTTTAAGTTGAAGTTGAGTTATCAAATGGGGTTATGGTGTTGGATCGTTGTGGTTGGACTTCAACACTTCAACATGCATTTGACAAGACATTAAGCTTTAGGATTTAAAGTTTGTTCTTCAGGTTGACAAGGCCAATTTATTTTGCCTGTACTTGTGTTTTTGGAGGGTTCACTCACTTTTACGCGTATCATTGTTGTTTTACTGTTTGAATTGGTAGTTTTTGAATAATCCGAGTGTAAACAAATGGAGCAATGGCTAGTCTACTGTCAAAATAGAACTATCTGCAATACACATTAGCTGTCATAAGCATGCTGTTCTTTCATTTTCAGATACGAAATCATTGTTTGGAATTGTAGGTGTATGGATACAGAGTGTCCCTGTGGCGGGAACACCTGGGCTTGGTGCATGAGTTGTTCACGAAGCCCCATTCCTTGGAATGTGTGAAATTTGTCAACAATATAGCAGAAGACAATTGGTTTAGATACACCGTAGACGGGGAGTATCAAGAAATACGGCTGCAAGGCCATCTTCTCAAGTATCCAATTGTAGTGGAAGCCGATGGAAAAGTGACGGCCGTCCGTGTTAAAGGCAAAGACGGCTTCCCAGACGTTGGTGGCAAGATAATTGGATCCGCCAGCACCATTCCAGATGCATTGACGACGTAATTTTTTCCCCCGCAAAATAACTTCCTCTTAAAAAAGTCAAACAAAAAACTTCACCATCAATTATCACCCAAGTATATCACCTTGAATGCCGTCCAAGAAACCTCCACAGCCATTTTCTTTCTATTTATGATGCCATGATGTGTGTGTATATATATATATATAGTGGAAATTTGAATAAATATAGCCATTTATTTCTCGCCGCATTTCATACGCATTTTGTTTTTATTTATACCTGATCATGCTAATCAGGAATGTTTAATTGATTTTTAAAATTATTTTTAATGTTTATTATTTTTTATTAAAATTTTTTAGAAATTTTTTTATTGTTATTATTATTATACAAATTTTAATATATAAATTTTCATTATCTTAAAGTTCATTCATGAAGCGCTAGTTTGGGGTTTTTTAATAAGTGTTTTCATAATTGTTTGTCATATTTTTTAATTACATCAATATTTCTATTACATTTTAAATAATTATATTTTATACTTTAATTAAATTATCAAATAAATACCAACATAATTTAAATTTATCATGCAATATTTGGAAAAATGTGGAGCCATTTTTTTAAAAGATTGGTGAAATATGCTATGATATTATTCATGCATATGTTTTCCAAGCATTGCTGAAATATGCATCGGTATATGTTAGATGATATTTGAATTTTTGTTAAAAGACGTTAACGTGAACAATGCATATATTACCCTTTGTTTGTTTTATTTTCACAAGCGATATTAAATAAAGATGTTAACGTTGAAATATGCATTAATATTACTTTTTTTAAAAAAAAAGGACGTTGACGTTGATGTTGCGATATTTGATATGCTGGAGAAAGGGGTTTGTGTGTTTTTCACAGGCGTGGGGAAAAAAAGTTGAAAACAAGTGTGAGAGCGGCTTGATTATTGAGGTAAATTAGAAAGCATTATCATAATTTCATATATATATATAAATAAATAAGAAAATTTTCTATCATTAAAATTATTTTTCTTGTAATTTAATAATCTAGATTAAATTTAAATAATCTAATTTTTTTAATAAATCATCTAATTAATATGGCTTTGGTCTTCTTCTCTTTCTACAATGTAATTTTTACTATGCAGTTAATGTTCTGGGTGATACCATTAATCCTTATCTCAAGCAAAAATATATAATCTCATGCATACGTTTGTTTGAAAATGAGGTTGTAGAATTTTAATTATATAAAATATATATTTTAACAAATGATATAATAAAAATAGAGATTTTTATTGTAACTTTTAAAAAGAAAAATAAAAAAGATTTCTTTTACCTTAAGAATCGACCTAAAAATAGAATTTTAAATTTATCTAATTTATTAATTATATCAAATAAAACCATAGATAATAATTATTTTACTTTTCAATCTCTCCGAACAAAAAAAAATACAAAATTTTTTTGTATCTGAAATTTTTTTAAATTATTAATTTAAGATAATTCTCGTGAAATTATTATTTTAAGGTTTTACGCTACCTTTTAAACAGTATTATACTAATTATGATTTAATTTTCCTTACACCACACACACACACACACACACACTCTCTCTCTTCCTCTCTCTCCATTGACAAATTCTGTTGTGCGCGCTCTCTTCCCCGGACCCCAGTCCGATCTGGTCCCCTACTCGATTCCTGCAGCGCCTGGTTCTCCCTTGATCATCGGTTGTGCTTGTCGATGGAGGTCGACCATGAGCACACCGAGAGCAGCAGCAGCAGTGGTCCCATGGAGTTCTCGTCCTCCAATCCCAAGAAGTCTAGCCGCAAGCTCGAAGTCTACACTGGGGTTCTTCGCCGCCTCATGGACTCTGGCGCGTGTCTCGACGATCCAAGCTTCCACGACGAGCTCTGGCACCACTTCAATCGACTTCCCGCGAGGTAAAAGGGAAACTGGCGTGGTCCGCATGCGTCCGTACTTTTACTCATAGAATGTTATTCCCGGTAACGATTCTAAAAATTCGGAGGAATGCGATTTGTAGGTATGCGATGGATGTGAATGTGGAGAGAGCAGACCATGTGTTAGTTCACAAGGATCTGTTGCAGGAAGCAGGCAAGTCTAAGAGACCTGCTTGGCATGTTGGACTTGTTCAGGTATACGGAAATTGTAACTCGCTCTTGACTTGTGTGGTGCTTACCTGAACTTTGGCTTGCTGAGGTACTAGTAGTTATAATCAGGAGAGTGGTTGTTTTGCGTCCGATATACTGGTTGACTATTTCAAACACTAAAAATGTAAATGCTTGAGATGAATATAGGCGAACGTGTCTTCGATATTATCTTGAACTGTGTATTAAGATTATAAAATGTATCCTTTTGAAAACACTTTAATTTCATTTACATCTTGAGGAGCTGCAAGTTTGGCCAAGAACTCTAATAACAATTCTTTGATGATGCTCATATTCCTCACCAAAAGTTTCCCATCAAAATTCAGGCAATGTAGTATGCAATGAATTCGTGACCAAATGTTATCCAAAATTGGATTACATAGAAGTAAACACTTCCATTTCCTTTGTTATCTTCTAGTGCACAGAATTACTTCCATTGGTCATTTTTTAGTCATGTCATAGAAGATGGTCTGAATTTCTAGATGCCTTGAGAAGGTAGCTTTGTTGTAGTGGAATTTTGATTTCAACTAATATCCAGCTACATGAATATTCTTGTGTAATTGATTTTCCCACATTCTGTCAATGATCTTCCATGGCATGTATCCTTTTCTAATGGCTTCCTTTGATCTATCCATGACTTCATAAATATATCTTATAGATGGTCTATTATCTGAATTGGCTAATCTCAACATACAAACTAAAGGCTCACTAGCCCTCACCTCAACAAGACATGTTTTCCAAAATTCGACGTCCAAAAGATAAGCTTGCACAATTTTACCTTTGTCTTTTGCATTCTTTGAATCTGTGAAATCCTTGCTCAGGAAGACAAATTGCAAATCATTCTTTTTCATCATCATTAGCTGGAAAAAGTCTTTTTCTTTCAATTCTTTTTCCTTCTATTTGTTGCAAATTTTTCTACATCCGAAACTTGACATCAAATGGGACTTTCTTGCATGCCATTGCATTTCTTGCTTTTCCTGTCAAATATTGCTTCACTTGATTGATTCCACTACCACTCATTTTTTTTGACAATACAAATATGTAAAAACTTTATTTTCATGGGAACAATGATCCTATTCCTAACCAGGATCAGTTATCCCATGAGTTGCTCAGGACTTTCTATGGACTTTTTTTGAAACTGATTTTCAAAATGATTGTTTGGAAACAAAATCTGCTCCAAAATGAAGCAAAATCAAAAAGAAGCTGGGAATAATGGTTGCCAAACTGACCTTAAATCTAATCAAGCCGGCATTACAAAATTCACATTTCTGGCAAGCCAACCAACAATAACAAATCAATACCTTGATCACACAATGTGTGGTTGGCCAATTAATGCAGTGCTTTTTTGGTAAACCAGCCATTGTGGCTAAATTATCAGCATTACAAAATACTAATATATTAACTTGTTAAAAATGTGGACTTCCTAATAATCTTGGAACCTTGCCAAATCATCATCTATCATGTTCTTTTACATGCTCATAGATGCTTCCCCACTTTTCCTGTTTTACATGATAACCATAGATGGGTTCTTATTTTATTTATGGGCATAATTCAGTTTACAGCGTTTTGAATTGTATATAAGAGCCCAAATCTTGATGTTTGCCTTCTGTTAATCTTGTTGACTTCATGCTTTTGTCTGAGATATATGCATACGAAAATGCAGACTCTGTATGTGTTATCGGTCAACTTATCATGTCTGTCCTACTTTGTATAGGGACCTATCATCAATCCAACTGTCATTCAGAATCCAGAGAAGCAAGAATCAAGTCATAAGATATGGTAAACCTATCTATCTGTGTATTGCACCTTTTCTTATCCTGCGTTCTTAAAATGTTTCTGCATGTGTTTCAAGTCTAACCAATCCATTTCCCTTCCTTTTTCATTATCTTTTATTTGCACTATTTCTCTCTTAGTATATTGTCACCATCAGAATATTGTAATCAATGTATTGAACTTAGTTATTTTGATTAGTTCGCACCCTCTTCCCATGTTTGGTTCATCAGCTAACCTTCAACTCCTTGCACGTGATGACCATGAAGATGGTGTTTCAAACAAGACTGCCTGCAGGTGATTTTTCCCCGACATGCCCCATTTAAGTAGGCAAATAATTTTGTCATAGAAAAGGATTCCAAAACAACCATTCAACAATATGATGAGAGCTGATGCAAGACAGTGGGAATCCTTTTCATGGTTATGCATACATTTTTAGAAGTTAGGATGTATCAACATTACTAGCTAATTGAAAGAGATTTGATGAATTTTTATTCATAGAGACATGCAAAATTCATACGATCTGATAAATGTGAAATTATTCCTGTCTGAATACCTTTTGGCAGAGAGCACCCTCTCCCCCAATTGTCACATTTGATGTTGTCAAGAATTATTACTCTCCTTGGGATTCATAAATATATGGTTATAACTTATATCCACTATATGAATTTAGTAACTCTATCATTAATGTATCGTCGATTTTGTTGGCAATGTGTTGTGCCATGTAATTATTATGTATTCTACAAAATCCAATGCAAGTTGCCTGCTCCTTGTGAGCTGGTGTCACCAAATACTTATTATGGCACTGCATAATGCATGTTTAATTTTTAATATTCCCGGTTTGGAGTATTTCTGGTGAGTTTTCCCCAGTTTCCGTTTGTGTTCCTACGAAAAGGAATCTGAACTAGAAAGGTAACACTATCTCTTAATTTTGTAACACTTTGTTAATGGACCAAGAACCTATAAAATTATATATTGCTTCTCACGTATATTTTTTTGTAAGTGAATGTGCACATTACAAAATCATAGAGATGAAATAACCTTTTGATTTGAAAAGGAATGACATTGGTTTTGTAATGCCACTCAAACCCATTTTGCATATTCTTTCTTCTTTTTTATTAGATAACTCATCTAGAATTCTCATCCTCACTGCATGCTCATGTACAGTGTGTGTGCCATGGGTCATGTTTTCCACTGTTGGTTATGGTTATTAAGAATTTCGAATTATTTTCAATTTAATTAAGACATGTTAGAGGCATATATAGTTGTTAATTCCTGAATGCGTTTTATATATTTTTAAATTTTGATTTTGATATATTATGCATGTTCAGTGTCTATGAAGCTATCTGAGAAGCCTGTCTTTAACATCACAATTTCAAGCACTTGATTAGTGTGTTTGTACTGTGTCCATTACACAGGAATATGTATGAAATCACTTTTGCCGCAGATGACAGACGGAAACTTCTCAATCAGGTAATAATCTTTAATTATCAATTTTTTTTTCTCAATAGCCTAGACTTAACTTGTAATTACAATAATGAAAACATATTTTATTATCTGCAACCCTATACCCACATCATCCATTAACACTATGGTCCAAATCCCTGTAATTTGTAATATCAATAACTGTAATTCTTTCCTAACTAAATGTCCTTATCTTTATAATTTCTCTTCTTTATGAATTCATTGGAACCATATCCTTAATGTATACATAATATTTTTAATTAAAGAAGTATTCAGAAAGAATCACAATTATTGGTGGTGGTGCAGTACTGTAGTTGTTATGATGGTGATAATTTTGATAGTTTTTGTGAAATAAAGATTGATAAACATCATTTTAATAATAGAAAATACTCTGACATTTACAATCAGGTTATAATTTATCTCTGTCTTCACCATTATACTTTTCCACATACCTTTTGTATTTAATTAAAAAACGAGAATCTCATACATGTTTGTGTATTTTTTTTGTTTACAATTGATACATAGAATAGAGTATCTGGGGTAGCTCAAAACATTAAAACTCAAACACTGAATTTTGACATTTACATGCATCAATTAGAACTGTCGAAACACTAATCCTGACATTTTATTAGAACATTGAAAAGCATTTGTCCATGCAATGGCTTTTTTGAATGGAGGGTAATTTTCATTAAAAATAAGTTTCTTCCAAGAACAAGGGATTGACCAAGCTAGTCAATTAAAAGAAAGCAAACACAGAACATCTATCTATCTATATATAGATATATATATATATAGTAAGACTTACAAAGTTGTTGATCTAGTAGATTGCTTGCAGTAATCAATGATCTTGTCTATCATTCACTGATGTCGTTCTTGAAGGATGGAAACCTTTCTGATAGTTTTGTATCAGTGGAGGAATGCGTCTCTGATTGGTGATGGAGAAATAAAAGAGGGTTAATTTGTGAGGTTGATTTCAAATGATATTTCATTCTTGCTGGTACATGGGTTTCAAAAAAAATATAGAGATAAACTGGATGAATCATATTTTGCTTTCCAGGAATGATTTTGTTTTTGTGTATGGAATTTCAAAAGGACCCTTTGCTTTTAGCAAAGGGATCTACGCATAGAGAAATTGGAGAAACATAGAGGGAGAGCAAGGGTGAAGACTAGTTTGGGATATATTAATTGCAGAGACAATTGTCATACTAGAGCTCCTAGATTTACTTATCACCTCTAATTTGGATGCACCAGGATCATTCATTTCCTGAAAGAATCATTCTGATCCCAATTCTTTGGTTTTGTTTAAATCCATAGTCCTTGCTACTGTTCATAGATGAAGGCTGAAAGCCAACACCTTGTCCAACAGTTGCTTCATCCGAGACTTGCAACACTATTGTGACTCCCTTGATTATGTGCCAAAGCTCCTACATGCACTCCTCGTTCATAGGAGAGAGCCATGTTGACTGTTGCAGTCTCCACCTCCATCAGATGATAGGTTGTGGTGCAAAAGAGAGAGCCAAAGGATAGCATGCCTTTGTCTTCATTGATGCTTGATCACCATTTGCCATCAAGAAGATATTAGTTTGAATGGAGTTCTTATAGGGAGTCTTGCTACCCACCAATGTGGACAACCATGAGAGATCATTGCACCTTGTTTCCATGTCCTAGAGATCACCAACCTAGAACGCTAATCTCCTTCCTACTTCATTCACTGTCATGTTTCCACTGTACTTAGACCCCACCACCTTTAGGCCAACCTTCTTCTTTGCCCCTACCACTTGAACTTGAACCCAACTAGGAATGTAATTTACCTCCAACAAAACAAGCTTCACTTGTCCTTTTAACTTGTTGAAATGACCCTAAGCATGGTTGACAAACTTAAAAATAGGAGATGATGTTGTTATCCATCTCTAACCTCCACCACTTCAATGGAAGGTTGTAAAGTGCAATCCATTAGCATGGACACAACCTTTGGGGAGAAAAGGAGAGCTCCTAGAAATGGGGTCCAACATGAGCATAGGAACCTCTCCTTGCTTTCCCCACGTAGAAGAGAAATTCCTTGTCATCGGTTGAGACATGCCATTGGTCAACGACTACCCTGCCATTGTTGCTGAGAGTCACCTTGAGCTTATCCTAATCAACATCTATTTCCCATGACACTAACATTGCATTTTCTAACACTTTATAATTACCTTTTCAATTGTTGACCTAGCCACGTCTACTAAAGGTGGAGCTATGATCAATAGTGACACCACTAGGAGCCATTGTTAAGGGGTTGACTTTGGTCGCAGTGTTTTGAGTAATGCCTTAAGTAGACACTTGAATGTATCTCACCAAGGGATTTCTCTACCTTTGGATGATGGCCTACAATTGTAGACTTGGAGTATAGACGCTTTGCTTTATGATGGTAGATACCACTACATGTTGAATGAAGACACTTGAATGTATCTCACCAAGGGATTTCTCTACCTTTGGATGATGACCTGCAATCGTAGACTTGGACCACAGTCACTTTGCTTTGCAATGGTAGATACCACTACATGTTGAATGGAGACACTTGAATGTATCTTGCCAATGGGTTTCTCAATTTTAAAATCCTTGTTTCTACCACGAGGTATGGTTGTGTAGGGTTACAATTTTTAATACTCTTGGCATTATTTTTCCCTTAAATGATCTTTTAAAGAAAGTTCTATCATATAATTCCATGCTTTACCAACATTTTTCTCTCTTTTTTTCTAAGTGCCCCCTTTTGATATAATTACAGCTAACCTTATTTCTTGGTGAGATTGATCTCAACATCCATGAAGCACATGCTTTCTCAACTAATGATGGGTACTCATTGGATGTATTTCTTGTTGAAGGCAATCAATACAAGGTATTTTTTACATTTCATTGTTGTCATTTTCTTGTTGAAAATCTAACCCCATATGGATAAAGTAAAAGATGAAAAATGAGTTAATATTAGAAAAGGTCTCTCCACTTACTACCAATTGACTTTCAGTTAGATGTTTACATTTCAAAATGATATCTGAACAAAAAGTTTCGTAGTAAGTCCACACAGCTACTTGAAAGAAAAACACTTGTAGGATCTTAGGAGGGTTACAAATAAGAGGTAGTGTTGGAAAATATAGTCCTACAAGGAATAAGTAAAAGATAAAATGGATTACTGAAAAAAATACCTCTTTACTCATTGTTAATTGATTGTGAATTATATGCCCACATTTCAATATTTCCCCTTACACCAATAATGCTTCCTACAACTTCTTGCAAGTTAATGGGCAGCACTGCAGCCTTCATGGATGTACATATTTTTTGATCATTACACTTTGTAACCATGTAGATTTAACATGCATTTGCTACTTTTAACTCCATAATATCAATTGATTCAATAATGTCACTGTAAAAGTTCAACTCAAAATTTATTGATAATAAGTGAAGAGTTTGATACCATATAAACTCAGACCTTGACTCTTTTTAATTGAGGCGATACTTTTTCTCAACATCTCCTCATTTGTAACTTATTTGTGTATGCAAGTGCCTACATCATAAGCTTATTTTGATAACATATGAAAGTTTAACTTAAAATCAATTGATAATTAGTACAGGGTCTAACATCATATAAGCCTAAATTTTGACCCCTTTTAATTGGCGTGGTTCTTTTTCTCAATGGTCAAAATATTAATTGGTACTCCTTTTTTGATGGTTCACATAAAGGTCTCTCCCTGAATGTTTCCGAGTTAAATCTAATATTCAGTCATTTTGTTTTTGTTTGGTGCTACCATGATACCATCAACCTATTGTGTATGAATTATTATTATTTTTAAATTTCATCTCTTGAAGTATTGAGACCTAGACATCCTAACATCCTCATCTAATATGCATTTACTTTTTGAGCAAGTCTTTTTTTCCTACCCTACACTTTTTATAATAGCAGATGATTAAAAATATAGCTCTCCTACAATATCTTCCTTTTAGTTTGACTAGTAGCCACTTCTTGAATTGCATAGATCATGAGGCAATCAAGCAAGGAGTATGATGCCCATGTATGACTGTGGGAAGGAAAATGTTTTTAGTAAATTATTTGTTTCACGTCATAAATTATTATAATGTATTTCACTGTTATTTCACATGCTAAGTGGGACTCTTTAAATGTAAAATTTCACAATTTTAAAATTTTTGTATGGAATGTGTGCTTAAGAGGATCTTATGGTGCAACCATGGAAATAGGTGTTTTTTTGTTTGTTTGTTTAAGGGAAGATCTGTGAGATATTGATGGATTATTCTACAGTTCTTGGCAATGGTCAAAAATAAAGAGAGTGGGATTGTTCTAGGATTTTTCTTTCTCCTCTTTGGATGAGACATGGAATTTTTTCTCTGCAGTTGGGTTCAATAAAAAAATATTCCCATGTTTGAGAATTGTAGTCAATATCTTCTAAACTGCGTGCTGGTTTGTTTGTTTTGCAACTAATGTGTATCTTTTGTTGAAAGAGTTTTAATTTGAAGATTATTGGAAGAGTTATGGGCATTTTGCTGCATTTTGGGAGTTGGTTTGTGATATGCCTTTTTACTCCTTTGACTTTCTTTGGTTTGTCTTGTTATTTAGTTTGTGATATATTGTTTTTCTCTGCCCATGAACATTATTTATTTTTGATATTCATTACGGCTAATGGATCCACCACCTTTTCCTCAGTAAATTTTAAAACTCTTGAAACACTAAAATTGCAGTGTTACTAATTTGGGGTCCACAGTTAATACTTCCTCTCAATTTATTTGTTTGTTGGGTATGATACACATTCTTTTTTTATCATCAAATGGCAGCATTTAACATGATTGTTTATTTTCTTTATTCAAATTAATTCCACAAGTTACTTGGTTTTCCAAACTTTTAGGGTATCGAGGAGCTTAAGGAGGCATTACAGTTTGTAATACAAAAGATTGAGGTACCATAGTTTTATGTATGAGTTGTATATTGTCGTGTAATATATGGAATGCCATGAATTCATAATTACATATTGCTTTTGAAAGTCAATGCAAATGTTTTCTTCTTTCTGTCTGTAATTTATATATACTAAATAAAATAAAATTAGATAAATCTAGTGTCTGATTGAAGTAACTTTATTCTGTTCATTGTGAGAACTTTAATGAATATAAATTTTCTCTCTGAATATTCTATGTGGCTGTTTCCCTAATTGCCAACCTAATGTAGTGAAATTATTATTTGGATTTTCATCATTGTCATTGTTGTTTTTTCCCAAATTAACTTTTTATGTAGGTTAAGCTTGAGAGCTTAAATCTTTCAAATCATACTTTTCCTAAGGATTGCTGCCTTTGATTCTATTCTGGTTGACACATTTCCCATGGCAAATTTTCTTGCCGTAAATCCTATGTGGTTTTTTCCCAAACTTATTTACATAGGTTAAGCTTGAGCATATGTATCTTTCAAATTTATATTTTTTCTTAAGGAATAAATCCTTTAGTTCTATTTTGGCTGTGTCACTTCCCATACGAGTTATTTGATTTGAACTTTTATTTTTTCCATATTGTATGCAGTAGAAACCTGTTTGTGCACAAAATCTTCCAAGGAAAAGGACATTAAGTAATACTAATAGTAAAAAAGGGGTTGTTTAATTTTTTCTTCCTCACTTTTCAATGTGGTCGTGGATGCTAGGAAAAAGAGTGAAAGAGGTTATTCTCTCCAAATTTCACCTCAAATATAAAATCATATTAAGGGAAAGCAAGGAAATTAAGTTTCCTTCATATTTTCTCTACAAGAATCTCTAAATCCTTTGTAAAAGACTGAAATCATATGGATGAAATTGATAAAATACAAGAACCACAAGAAGAAGAAATAACATTGCCTTGGAGGGAAAATCCATTGGAGTTTATTCTGTGGAATATTTTTTCTTTTATCAGGGTCCTGTTTTAAATTTTATTTGCAGTTTAATTGCTGTTGTTTTGCATCATTAAGTGGTAGTCAGTGGGGTCAAGATGCATCATTATGTTAGTCAGGTGGGAGTATGGCAGGAAATGAACATGCTCTTTTGTAACTTCTGGCTGCATCTAACTTTGAACCGTAATACATATATTACATATGAAGAAGAGCTTTGATTCCTGCAATCTTCATAGCACTACATGTTTTTGCTGCATGGTTCCCTTCCATGTTCTTACCTTTTCTAAAAAAATTGAACCATTGAATGCCTGCTGTTTACTTTTGTAGTCATTTTCCATATTTTTAGCCTGTCTACTTCATACTTAAAGGGTGTATATGTGAAACAAATCAAAAAGCAAAAAAATGTTTTCTAAGAAAACCCAAAGAAAATGAAATCACTAGATTTTTATTTTTCTTTGACTTCAAGAAAGTACATGAGGAAGCCAAAGAAAAATATTTTCCTTTGAAATTTCACCGTTTGGGTCAGGCAGAGAAGAAAAGTTTTTTATGTATGTGATGGAAATCAAAAAAAATAATTTTCAGTGGGAAATTGGCATAAAAAACCTATTTTTGGGTACAATTTTTGTTCAAAAAAGAAATATATTTCTTTTTGTTGATTTTCATTCATTTTTAAGTGCACTTTTCCTTCATGAATCTAAAATCAAAATAGATCTCTTGGATCAATTGAGTGGAACTTTATTTGTTTTCTAAGTTGTGCATGTTTTCTGGTGCTTTCTTTTGCTTCAAATATTGGTATTGGCTTTTTTCTCAATAAGTTTTATTGTAGAAGCAATCTCAGCCGGAGCTTCCTCCACTACATTTAGTAGTCGAGCAAGCACAAAATCATGATGAATCACAACCTGATCACGTTCAAATACCGACAGATGGGACTGATGTATGGGAAATTGACTTAAGGAAGCTTATTGTTGGAGGCAAAATAGCCTCTGGATCCTATGGTGATCTGTAAGTTTTTCTAGATGATGATAGAAACTTATTTGATGTATTATATCTTTACATTTACATATTTCTTCAGTTACAATGGGATGTACTGTGGCCAGGATGTGGCCATCAAAGTATTAAACCCTGAGCGCATGAACACAGATATGGAGCGAGAATTTGCTCAAGAAGTTTTTATTATGAGGTAGTCTTTGGCCAATATCAGTTTATTCCCACATCTTATTCTTGTGTTAATTGCATTTTTCTTGGAAATATAAGAGATTCAATATATATACTTTTTCCTATTCCTTGATTTCAACTCTGGTGACATCCTCAATTGTAAAACATTTAAATATAATTAAAATGTTCTAAAATATGGTTCAATTATGACAGCCGGAAGCATTCAGAATTAAAAATCACTACCACATGTACATTTGCAATAAAGATAGTACAAAAGTCTTTCCAAAATAAACCAACGCTAAATATGTGGGTTAGCAGGGTTGTGGTCCACGTGTACTTCAGTGTGCAATAAAATTCACAACCACATGTAAAATTGAAGGTTGCCAGGTGCATGTGACTACACGGGGAAAAACCCCTAACATGCACGTCCTAGGGTCTTTAAACAGGGGGCAGTTATGGCTTGATCTGGATCTCCGTCCACATGTTTGATTGTGCACTTCCGACATCTAGCTTTCTTTTTTGGTTACATGTTTTGATCAGACATCTGTGATCAAATGCTGGTCTGGGTCGGTTACATGTGCTTGCACATAACCCTCATATCAATACTCTCCACTTATATTCCATTTCAATGCCTTTCATTACTCCTATTAACACCTCTTCAATGTACAAGAATACACATTAATATCTTCCAAAAATAGCAAATAAAAATTCTATTCTTGGGGTTAGATTCTAAGATTTCATTTTACTTGTGGAATATATTTTTAGCATTAGATGGTAACGTGCATTGCTGGTAGATAATTTGGGACATTCAGAAGTCTGATGCCATTGAAGGAGAGTGTCCCAAGTATTCAGCTTCTTATAAATTCAAAAAAATGAATAGATATCTATGTAAAATGATTATTTCTGAAGGCAACCCTTGTTTGGCACATGGTACGTTTCCTGTAGCTTTACTTATTTTTTTCCAGGAAAGTAAGACATAAGAATCTCGTCCAATTTATTGGGGCCTCTACAAGACCTGCACACTTATGCATCGTCACAGGTAATCTCTTAAATGAATATTATAGCATACATGTGCATCTAATACTATGTATCTCTGATAGCATTTGTTAGACATGTTTTTGACTTGTGTATGTGGTTGTGGTTAGCATGATTATATATCTAGTTGCAACTTGCACGTGCTGATAATATTTGTTATATGTTATTAACTGGTGATGTGGTTGGTGGTTTTTCTACTGTTTGCTTATCAGAATTCATGTCTGGTGGAAGTGTTTATGACTTTCTGCATAAACGTGGAGGTTCCTTTAAGCTTCCTGCGCTGCTAAGAGCTGCAATAGATATTTCCAAGGGTATGAACTATCTTCACCAAAACAATATAATCCACAGAGATTTGAAGGCTGCCAATCTTCTAATGGATGAAAATCAGGTTATACAATTTCTTCAGATATTGTTTTTATGCTTATTCTAGATTTGAAGGATACATATTTTGCATTGTTTATTATATATAAATACTTATAATAGATTTTTAGCTTTTTCCGAGAAAGATCAATTCTCGTGCTAACAAACAGCTCTTTTGTTGCTATACCATTGGTTTATGCTGATCTGATTAATGAATTTCATTGCACATATTTTTCCATGCACTTCATTTCTTATCACGCCCTTTCCAGTCGAATTTGTTACCTTTTTTTGGTTTTTGTATCTCTATTTTCTGAAAAAAACTAAGACAACCCTGTGAATTCATTGCCAGAACATCAATAATTAAATTTATGATATCATTGATATTCTTTTCAACTTCGTTATTTTTATCAATCAATACTTGAGAACTTGACATCTCAAGGGCAAGCTGAATATCATTTAAATCTTACTGATTGGACAAACCTTTCTGGACTTCTCAGTAGAAGAGGCTGTAAAGCCAGTAACACCCTATGAAAATAAGTTAAAAATTAAAGGTGAAAATGTGTCCTTACTTGGAAATATACAAGGTTTTTATGATGCTTATGTTATTTCTTCCGACATTTCAAACAATAAACTGATGTTAAGTATTAATCTTATATTAAGTAGAGAGGGTACCCTGTACCACTGTCTATTTTTGTAAAATCCCAAAAATTATCTTCACTGGGGGTAAAAAATGTTGAGCACTTGCTGGGATTTGATCTCATATCTTAGGGATGAGCACCAGTCCCAGCCACAAAGGTGAGTTTGCCATCTGTTGACAAACATAGATATATAATATTTAACATAACATTTTAGATGCTTCAAATTGCCTCCTTTTATCTTACTCTTTACTATTCAAATTACATATTATGCAATTAACATGTATATTACTTAAAAAATAATTTTATTCAATAAACATCATTGTACAAAAATGTTTTCCATGTCTATTTACTTGTGTTTTTGCTAGCAAATAGAATTAAAAGTTAAAACATAGAACATATAAATTGTAGAACTGCAGAATGATGGAGCTCTGTTTCTTCTCTATCATATCATGTGTATTTATTGTGTTACTGAAAAAAATTCATATTTATACAATCTTTATGTTTCTTCTGTTTTTCATTTTTCTACCATTTTTATAATTTCAAGGATATCCATGTTGCTTAAAATTCAATTGTGCTATTGGACCATGGGGCTTCAATTGAAAGTGGTTGACTTTAAAATATTGATTAATGCCATAGGTGATTAAGGTGGGTGATTTTGGTGTTGCAAGGGTTAAAGATCAATCAGGAGTCATGACTGCAGAAACTGGCACTTATCGTTGGATGGCTCCAGAGGTACTCTTGTGATATTTCATCATTCAGTTAATATGGCTTATGTTTCCTTTCTTTAGGTCACATCTGAAATAGAGTAGCGTGAAAATTAGGTCACATCCAAAATAAAGTGAAAGCTAATTGGTAAAATTTGTAGGAGAATAAGATGGAAAAGTTGAACAAAAGGATGGAAAATAAAACAGAGACAACCCTATTTTCTATTATCCTATTCATCAAAGTTAAACCAGAGTTTTTGCTGCACATGAATTCCATAACAACATCCAGCAATTCCTGTCATCTTGTCCATTGATGATGATAATTAACAAACTGGGAATGACATCTCACCTTAGTTACACATCAAGCACCACACTTTTCTCTCCCTTTCATCCTCCTGTGACTGTGATCATTCCACTACGAAGTGTGCATGTGGAGATCGATCAATATCATGGTGCAGAAGACCAGAAGCCCTATATGGTCTCCACTCTATGACGAAATCCATTATTTGTTAATCAGGTTATGGTCCATTCACACCTAATGTGTTGGTAGTTCACTGATGATCAGTTATCATTGTCAAGTAGCAAGGGAAACCTGGCCAAAAGGAGAGAATAGATCATAGATAGGAGAAATGGGGCTGTTCTCTTTTATTGTTGGATTCCTTTTCTAAGGCTAACAGATGGAAAATAACTTGGACAATGTATTTATTAAGATTATGCTGAAAGGATGTCAAACCAATTTGGTAAGAATAAATAGGTTATTGACTCCTACCATCATACTGAGTTGGTAAAGATTCCATGGAAAAGTTAGCCATGTGATCTGAATTTAGCCAAAAAGATGAATTTGAATGTGCTTATTCCCTTGTATGGTCCTACAAAATATATATAATATAAAGAAAGGTTCACCATCATAATGCAACAACTGAACTATAATCACATCATTTGGGGTATGAATCCCTTTCAAGTATTTCTATTTATTATCAAATCTTCAGTTAAATTACTCATTTCTTCAGGTTCAGCATCATAATAATGTGGAAATTAATAATTTAAGATATAATTGCAATTTTTCCTTCGTTTCATTGTCATCTTATAACCTCTACCTTCTTTCCTAGTACCTTAAATTGCTCACATATTTATTTATATTAAATGTTTCAGCAATTTATGCATATTAGGATGAATCTCATTAAATGAATAATATGATACAATATACTGTAGGACCATGTTTAGTCTAATAATTCTAATAACATCAATAAAATATTTATTTTTAGAAATAATAATTCTTGATAAACTCTGATAGGTATTTTATATCTATTATATGAAAAATTAACTTGTGCACAGGACAATGGTTAATTCTATGATATAATCGATCACCATATAAAAGGTATCGAGTATTTGAGTGACCAGTAGATGTCACCCAAGCTCTGAATGTTTGTGTTTAGACACGGTGTTAATTGTCAGTGCAAATAAAATCAATCTCTTTCCTGTAGTAACAGAGTTCATGATTAATGGTGGATGGTAACCAATTGTTATTTAAATAAGAAAACCCTGAGGCCTGGACTGTACTGCAAGAATGCCCTGCTGATGAGGCTTTCTATATAATCTGTTATGTATTATTTTTAATATTTCTAAGATTGTAGTCTCATGATGCCCAATTAAAAAATATTTTTCATCAAGTACTATTCGTGTCCAATTGATGCATCATGTTTTAAGAGCAAGGTCATTTCATCTCGTATTATTTGCGTGGCAATCCAAAGTTTTGTGTTGACAACATACCTAGGTGGGATTTATTGATATTATAGTTCTACATTCCTATTTGGGCATATACCTCAGTTGAGTATTTCAATTCCAGTGAACGGTTAACCAAGTAATCATCTATACCAATATAATGTATGCATTTATACACTTCATTGTGATTAGGGCAAAGATGCCTTGTAATTCTGTTTTTAAATCAATATCATTGGATCTTTCGTTCCTAACTTCAAACTTACAATCTTTCTCCAAAATTCATGTTCATAATTTCATATAAGTGGTTAAAGTGACATGGAAGCTAGAACCACAATCATAAGCTGCATCAAACAAAATCAGCGTTGGGGACCATTCAAGGTCCTCTTATCCAAAAAAGAAATATTGGGTTAGATTATTAATTTTATCATTCTTCAGATAAGTAGTGCCCAAGTTCAAAGCTGTAAATTCTACTCAGTTACAGAGTTACCAATAAGTCCTGATTTGTTCCTTCCTATTTTTGTATTGTGATTCTTGGTAATGTCAAAGTTATGTAGAGCACTCTATGTTGATGTTTTCTTTTGTTTTCCCACAAGGTGATAGAACACAAGCCGTATGACCAAAAGGCTGATGTTTTCAGCTTTGGTGTTGTGCTATGGGAGCTGCTAACAAGAGAAGTACGTTTACTGTTAGTCTAACTTCCTTTCTGTTTGATTTTCTTATCTCCTATAAGCCATCAAAGACCCCTTTTATCTGATTCCTGATTTGTATCTGTTCTAACTACATTATTTCACATTATATTGTTGTTTTTGAAGATCCCATATGAGCAGTATACTCCATTACAAGCAGCTGTAGGTGTTGTTCAGCAGGTATATTTTCCATAGAATGCATAATGTTTTTCTCCTGCATTGTTGACCATCAAACCTGTTACCCATATACCTTCAGTTCGTCTGCATGTTTAGAATACAAGCTTGTATCAAATGTGTTTGTCTATTACAGAATAACTTTCTGTTCTTTTGATATTAAGGTAGTGTTTTTGTGCATTTAGAATTAATAGGAAATCATGTGAAATGATGAAAATTTTAGTTTACATAATTTTCTATTAATTTTAAATGCACAAACTCCCCCTAAATTTTCTTTTAATTTCCATGCAAAAGGAGATAAGATACGCACATAATTAGAATAAAGAATGCTTCTTCTATGCAATTGTAGTGTTGTTGAAAACGAAAGTGATCAATTGATTACCCTTTTTGAAAACTTGCAATGTAGTGCATATTAGGGATGTCTTGGACACTGCAATGAGCTTATTCAACATTTAAGTCCTCATCCTTTTAATTGTTCGATTACTTCATGGTTTTGTCCCTTTGTGAATAATTGATATTTGGTTTTTTATTTCTTTCAACTTGTTCACGATTACAGATATTATCAAGCTCCTCTTCGTTATTCCACTAAATTGCACTGCTTGTTCAATATTTAATCTCTCCTTATGTATTTAACAGGGTTTGAGACCTACGGTTCCAAAGTCTACAAACCCTAAGCTTGCCCAGTTACTTGAAGCTTGTTGGCAGCGAAACCCAAAGAAGAGGCCGGATTTCTCTGAAATCATTGTGAGATTGGAGAAAATTGCAGAAGAGGTATGCCTATTATCAACAACATTTTTTTAGTTGGTTCTATGCCCTATACATCTTCAACGATGCAATGTCTAATAGATCTGCTGAAATAGGTTAAGGATATGCCAGATGGGCATAAGGAAAAATCGACTGGTGGTTTTCTCTCTTCTTTCAGGCTAGGCCACCACTGACTAAAATGATGACAAGATCAGTGCACACAAAGTGTGGAGCCTATCTTTGATGGTAATCCATCCTTGTTTATTTCATTTATGATGGGTTTCTGCGATTCTTCTTTTTTTCTACGGCTTTGCCGCTTGTTCTTCTTATGCATTGGCTTGATATGAAACAAAATAGTATAATCATGCACATCGTTGGTCAGTTTTTTTGACTTGATATTTTATTTGTGAATCGTGTATTCATTAATAATTGGTGGATCAGCTCAAGTTTGTGGACCTATCAATCTAAATTTAAATATTTAGTGTCATGCATTGCTCAAAGATAGGCTAAAAGTATATGCTATAGGAGCCTACAGATGCAAGGGTTTTTGTTTTTTGAGACTTAACCGTTTTCTCTTTTGAAAGGAATAACATCAAATAAAAGCATCATCTTTTATGCTGTTATCGTAGGCCACTTAAACAATCAAAAGGCCTTCGATACTAGTTTTTGTCATATAGCAATAAAGTTTTTCCAGTAGTCTATAATATGATTCAAATTCAGGTGAAAATACTACTAATATGAAAAAAAAGTAAAGTTCATCCACTTGTTAAGAGTATTAAATTTAAAATCAATTTTTAAAGATGATTGCTTAAATATATATAGATAGATAGATACACACGCAGGTACATACATACATATAGATATATAGATATAGAGTTCTTTATTGAAGGCACGTTAGATCTTTAATGCATGTTTGATGAACTATCAGTCCACTGCCGGCAAAGTTCATGGATTTCTGATAGAAATACGTTGATATACCAAATAAGCGAAATCTGAGCGATCAGCTTCCACATCTGGACCATAATAAAAGTATGCGAGTGTTTATCCGTTAATTACTTTCATGAAATTTGTCCTGGATCTGTCTACATGGTTTCCTTTTTAAATGTATATATCTAAACATCCTGGCATTCAATTTATCAAGCTCTATTATCTGCAAGGTGTCAGGGTATTTTCATATTTTAGTAGTGGTAGATTCTAGATGAGTTTATTTTGTTCCATAGAGGACCATTCTTAGGAGGATGATAACATCAACTAAAAGAATGAGAACTGTTGTATTGCGCCGCTAATCATTCTTTTCTAATATCTCAGGGCCGTTAAAAATAAAATGGCAAAAACAGATGGTGCACCATCAAACCATAATTGCTCTAGTCTGTGACAAGTGCTCTTGGTACTTGGGCTTTGACGATGCAGGATGAGGAGGTGGTTGGGTTGGTCTGCTTGATCACACTTCAATGTTATCAACGGAGCATTTTGTTGTTAGAGAAATGATTAATGATGGCATGGCAAATATGTTAGTTTGGAAATAACTCTGCACATCCTTCTCCTGCTTGGTTTCATCTTTATCCAATACAGAGCGATACCATGAATGAATTATAAGGGTTTCATCTTTACTTGAGTGGAGGCTAAAACGTGACACTTTTAAGAGTGTATTTGTTTTAGTTTTTAAGTATAGTTTCTTGCTTTTGGAGTAATAATGTAGTTACATTTTAAAGGAGTAGAAAGAAGAAGTTATAGTTTAAGGGTTTGTTTACGAATGTTACTTAATTTTTGGGAGTACTTTTAATTTTTATCATATTCTTCACTTTTTTAATCTATTTTTTTCATTATTTTATCATTAAGTCTTCTATCGCATCATCATTTATTTATTTTAAACAAAATTATTTTATAATTTAATTAAGATAACTAAACATATACAACATATTTAAATAAAATTATTTATGAACTTGTAACTATATGAGCTTTGTGGTTACATGCGATAATCATACGGAGGCTTATAATCATACAAAAGTTGGGGATTGTGCGTAGAGAGAGTTGAAGGTGGGGATTATACGTGAAGGAGTCGGCAAGGGTAGGGATTGTGTGTGGAGTTGTTGGTGAGGGTAGGGATCATGCATGGAGGAGTCGGCAAGGGTGGAGATCGTGTGTGGAGGAGTTGATGAGGGTAGAGATTGTGTGCAGATGAGTTAGTGAAAGTGGGGATTGTGCACAGAGGAGTTGATGAGGGTGAGGATCGTATACGAAAGAGTTGGGAAGGTAGGGATCATGTGTGAAGTAGTCAATGAAGGTAGAGATGAGGGTAGAGATGTGGGTAGGTGACGGAAAGCGAGAATTTCAAAGATTGTAGATATCGGAGAGTGTGTATACAAAAAAGTATTGAATAAAGATTAACAATGTATTTAATTTGTATAATTAAAAGCAGTTTTTTCTATAAACATAATATTGTCATGCTCTCTAAAAATTTTAATCTTAGGTCAGAGCGGCACTGATTTGAGTACCGAATGCCCAATGGCCCTCACGCCGACAGCACTACCATCGTCCAAGCACTTTCGTCGCACCATTGCCGTCGGCGCCGTCTGCAGCAAACATGGCCACCGCCTTCTCTCCTCTCTTCAGGCTGCCTCCGACGACTCCACCGCCGTCGACCGCCTCATCCGCAAGTTCGTCGCCTCCTCCTCCAAAGCCACCTCTATGCGGACCCTCACGCATCTCCTTCCCCACCCCTCCTTCGCCGTGTCCGTAAGTCCCTCGAACAATCGTTTCCCTCCTAGATCGTCCTCTCCTAACAGCCCAGCTTCCTCCTCCCGCAGATGTACGGGAGGATCTGCGAGACGTCGTGGTTCCGATTCCAACCCAAGCTCGCCGCCACCATCGCCGCGTTACTGGAGAAATCCGGTGACGGATCCGCCGCCGAAGCTCTGATCTCCGACTCCGTTTCCAGAATGGAAGGAACCAGAGACCTAACTGTCTTCCACTGCGCCCTCATCGAGTCGTGCTCCAGGCACGGGCTGAAGCGGAGAGTCTTCGATTCCATTGCAATTCTCACCGTCTCCTCGCCGCCCGTCGGGAGAAGGGCCTACGAGTCGATGGTGAAGGGGCTTTGTTGGCTGGAGTTACCAGAGGAAGCGGAGAAGAAGGCAGCAGAGATGTTGGCCAAGGGCTTCCGACCGTCGGCCTTCGAGTTCCGGTTGATAGCTCAGGCGTACGGGAGATTGAAGGATCTCGACAATATGAAAAGAACGGTTGAAGACATGGAGAAGGCAGGGCATCCGGTGGAGACGGTGTGCGCCAACGTGGTGCTGTCGTGCTGCGGAGACCACGGAAAGTTGTCCGAGATGGTGGCGTGGACCAAGAAAATGACGGCCACCGGCGTACCTTTCTCGATCAGGACATTCAACACAGTCTTGAATTCGTGCCCGGGGTTGGTTTCCATGGTAAGAGACTTGGAGTCCCTTCCCCTCTCAATCGGAGCAGCGACGCGTAGGCTGGACTGTTCCGACGAGGCGGCGTTGGTCCGGGAACTCAGCCACGGCGGGGAGGTGTTGAGCGAGGTGGTGTCGTCGGAGTGGACATTGGATCTCCATGGGTGTCACTTGGGTTCGGCGTACCTGGTTCTTCTGATGTGGGTGGAGGTGTTGAGAGCAAGGCTTGTCGGGGTGGGAGAGGAGGATGCCGCTCCGCCGGTGGAGCTATCGATAGTCTGTGGTTCAGGCAGGCGCAGTGGCGCCAGAGGGGAGTCGCCGGTGAAGAGGATGGTATCTAAGATGATGGTCCGAATGGGGAGTCCGTGGAGGATTGATCGGAAGAACAGGGGGAGGTTTGTGGCGAAAGGGAGGATCGTGAGGGAGTGGCTGAAAACGGCAGTTTGAAAAGAGGGGATATTAGGGTGAGATTTTTACGATGCATCGTAAATTTATATAATATTATAAAAATTATTAAATATTATATAACGAATAAATTATATAATATTATATAATTCAAATTTATTAATATATTTGTATAAAATATTTTAATTATAATTTTTTAAAATACATTTACATATATTTTAATTAAAAATTTCAACATACAAATAATGTATTGTGTATATATTAAAAAATAAACAATTATAGATATACGTTGTATCTATTTGACAATAATATATTTATTTAATAAATAATAGCAATAGATGATTTGTAATAAAAATGGTATCAAAGATGTGCATGGAAAAGATAGAGAAGAGGTTGGGGAAAATTTCTTTTAGAGGATTTGGGATTTTGAAATTTTTTTTCACATGGATATAAATACCTCTTGTAAATGGGGAAAATATTTTTTTATTTTATGAGTACACAAATTTTAAGAAAATTGGAAAAAAAATTTTCAAGAAAGCTTTTTCCTTATATACAAACTCCTCCTTGGAAGGTGTATTTGCTTGAGCTTTAGAATACAATTTTTAGTTTAGAAAGTGGTACTATAGTAGTACCTTGAAAAAATAGTGTTTGAAAGGAGTGGTAGTTTAGGAGTTGAATTTGTTTGTTGGAGTAATATTTTTCAAGAACTTTTTAATCATTTCAATTTTACCTTTAAAGGTTAATTTTTTTGATAAATGTTAATAACAATATTTTAAGAATTTAATTTATTAAAAATGTTTTTAAAAATAAATAAAATTATTTGTAAAGTTTCAATTTTATAATTTTATAATGTTAAAAATATTTAAGTGTAAATGAATTACGTTACAAATATAGATCAATTTCACAAGAAGTTTCAAAAGTTACAATGAAATGCTTTTAATTTTAAAAATTATAATATATTGAATCAAATTATATTATTCTTGGACAAATACTCCTAATTTAATCATAGAAAAACAAAAAAACCAAAATTTTGAAAATCACCTACGAAATTAGCCTAAGTTGAGGGTAATCATGTCTTTTAAACTTTGAAGAGTGTTTTGAAGAGTTATGAATGAATGGTTTTTTTGTAAGGCGAGAAATTAATTACATTAGAATTAGTATCTTAGGATATTGAAATTTTCATATTAATAGAAAAAGATGTATTTATTTACATAATTCCAAAAAAAACTCAAATCTACTCCTAGAAGTAAGAGTAGGTGTAAATAAATGTACTTTAAAGTGAAGTTTACGTTTTTTCAGAAAATATATGAATTATGGGAGAATAGTTATGATATTATTTTTGGATAATAATATCATAAATCGTGTAATTTACGCGACATTAAAAAGTCCGCACTTACATGCTACGAGAAGTTAAGTTTTTTACTGGAATACAACATTCGTTAAATGTCTGTTTTTACAAAATATTTTTAACAAGTAATCATTTTATCAAGGCATCAACTTATTAGTATTGGCTCATGATAATCAGAACTTCCGAGATGTGCTGTAAATTGGAGTAGCGTGTTCGTTCATTTGCGACCTTGGTAAATTATAAGGACGTAATTGGAGTTTCATGGAAATCTTTGACGATTTCAACACAATACAGCAACTGTGTTTGTCGATACGTTTTCGTTCGTACTGTATAACTACATTTTTCATTATATATCATAATATTTTATAATATATTTATTAAATAATTTTTATATTTTTATTATTTATAAAATTAAATTAATATCATTACTTATTTATCATAAATTATATATTTTACGATAAATCATAAAATTCAATTTATCTTGTAAAAATATCCAAACAAACTAAGCCAGCAAAATTCAATTTTTCCCACACATCTTTCAGGAGTAAAATGAGAAATCCAGAACGGGAATTCTGGAACGAGAGTTGCTCCCATTCCTTCCATCATCAGCCTACGCCGGCCGTAATTTTAGACAAGTCTACGACGCGGAAAAGATGGGAAGTACACAGGCTGGCGATGAATTGGTCCATTAATTCCAGCTTGGGTTGCCAATTGACCGTTTTTTTATAGATTTTATTTAACAAAGTTAAAATAAATTTAAGTGAATTTAAAGTTATTTTTTAAAAAATCAACGTGATTTTTGAAATAAAAATGTTTATTTTTATTTTTTCTCTCTAACGTTGGAATGAAAATTTTTACTTTCGTTATATCATTTATTAAAACATACAATAAAAATCTTTCTAAATCTCATTTGCAAATCTTAAATCTCACTCGTGCAACCTAAAGGCATTTTGAAAGTTAAATAATGGTATGAAAGAAAAGAAGTTGCCTATCCTAATTTTTATAAATTTTTTTGGAAAAATTAACATTTTTTAAAGATTCGAATGTCTCTACTCTTTAAACGTCTTGAAACTTTCCATAAACCCTTTTCCGAGAAAAAGGGAAAGAAACAAGATTCTCGTTGTTAGAGATTGCCTCAGAATATCGATTACTGGAGAACATAAAATAAAGCACGAAAGAACGAACTCCATGCATACATCGCATAGAAAAATCTTGCAAATTTATGACTTCCATTTAAAATCAAGAATTACTCTGATGCGAAACGTTTTTAGAAAATATTTTAAAAAATGTCTAATACAAAAAACTACTTTTCTGAATCTATAACTTTATTCTCGTGTCGTCGTCATCGTATAAATTTTCGTTCACAGGACAAACTTTTGACTCAGTATTCATCGTGAAGACGAACGATACCAGATTTTATTCTCTCAATCGGCGATGCATCTCAAAACAAAAATAACAGCGTTGAAAAATCCGAAACAAATGAAACCGCAGCAGAAGATGGCTTGTTCGTTGAAGATGGAAATGATGTACGACGCGGCCGGCGTTTATTTTCAATGAGAAGTTACTCTGAGGCTGTTTAACCAGGTCTTCCAAATTGGTCTCCCCCCTTTGTTACCGTCCACAGCGGCGGCAGCGGCGGCGGCGGCTTCATCAGTGGTTTTCTCCATCTCTATTCCCATCGACGACGACATGTGGTGCTGCCTCTTGAACAGCACAAAGTTCCTCCCCCGATTCGACGAAATCGTCTCCCAATTCTCCAGAACTGCACCATCAGATAAAAAACTCAGGGGGCATGATAAACAAGAACCTTCGCAACAAACCGAAAGCAACACATCACCACTTACCCTCCGACGCGACGCTTGAGCAGTAGAGAAGGAAATCATTGCAGTTCGCCCCCAGAATGGGCCGCCGACGCTCACGAGCGTACGCACGCAGCACGGTCGCAATCACATCCGAAACCCTAACCCCCTCCTTGGCGACGAACCGAATGGGCCCGGGGCTCCCCAGTACGGTCACCGAGATCAGAAACCGATCCCCACCCTTCCCGTCCCTCGCGCTGGTCCTCTGATTCGTCCTCACCAAAAACGCCATCCCCGAATGTCAGACCCGTCGACCTGCGGTGGGACGTCGAGGGACAAGAGAAGGGGAAGAAGGAAGGGGGGTGGAGAATGCGTTCCTGCTCAAGGGTCAAGGCCGAGGCAGCGGTAGTGCCAGCCCTGCATGCAAGAGCCGAATGCGAAGGAGGAGGAAGAGGACGATGCCAGGGCGGAGGCGACGAAAGCTGGGAGATCGACGGAGGAGTGCTCCGGCGAGAGGAGGGATGCGTTCACCATTCACGACGATCGACGCTGCGGAGATCCACCGGCTGCGACGAGGACAAGGGCCGACGACCTAGGGTTTCCCTCGGTGGCGAGGAGGAGCGTGTGGTCTGGTGGTCATTGCCCAACCCATGGTCGCACATTTATGGCGCCTCGTCCGTTGCCACCTACTCATTTCTCACCGTCCGATTGTCGTTTCACCGTTCGGATTCCGTAAGGTACCGTACCGATTCGGAATTCTCGGTTTTTGTTTCCTTTTTTTGTGGCGAGCAGAATTCTGAATTCCAAACCAATCCAAAAAAATTCTTTTTTAACGAAAACATATTTTTAGTTAACTTT
>JAMKPZ010003399.1:0-10696 GCA_024699675.1 Amphibolis antarctica
TGCCACCAGCAAACCGGTAGGAAAACCCGATTGCCGACAACCCGAAAAACGTACTTAGACATGTGTAACGGGCGTTTAACCGGCCAACCACTGGCAAATCGGTAAGAAAACCCGGTTGCCGGCACCCCGAAAACCATACTTAGACGTATGGATAGGGCGTTTAACCGGTCCCCCACCGGCAAACCGGTATGAAACACGGTTGCCGGCACCCCGAAAACCATACTTAGACGTTTGCATAAGTCGTTTAACCGGCCCCCCACCGATAAACCGGTAAGAAAACCCGATTGCCGGCACCTCGAAAACCATACTTAGACGTATGGATCGGGCATTTAACCGGCCCCCCACCGGCAAATCGGTAAGAAAACCTAGTTGCCAGCACCCCGAAAGCCATACTTATACGTATGGATTGGGCATTTAACAGGCCTGCCACCGGCAAACCGGTAAGATAACCAAGTTGCCGACACCCCGAAAACCATACTTAGACGTTTGGATTGGGCGTTTAACCGGCCCGCCGCCGGAAAATCGGTAAGAAATCCCGGTTGCCAGCACCCCGAAAGCCATACTTATACATATGGATTGGGAGTTTAACCGGCCTGCCACCGGCAAATTGGTAAGAAAACCGTGTTGCCGACACCCCGAAAACCATACTTAGACGTTTGGATCGGGCGTTTAACCCGCCCGCCACCGGCAAACCGGTAAGAAAACCCGGTTGCCAGCACCCCGAATGCCATTCTTATACGTTTGGAATGGGTGTTTAACCGGCATGCCACCGACAAACCGGTAAGAAAACCCGATTTCCGACACCCCGAAAAACATACTTAGACATGTGTAACGGGAATTTAACCGGCCCGCCACCGGAAAATCGGTAAGAAAACTTGGTTGCCGATTCCCGAAATCCATACTTAGACATATGGATCGGGCGTTTAACCAGCCCACCACCGGTAAATTGGTATGAAAACCCGACTGCCAGCACCACGAAAACCACGCTTAGACGTATGGATCGGGCGTTTAAAAGGCCCCCCACCGGCAAATCGATAAGAAATCTCGATTGCCGGCACCCCGAAAACCATACTTCGACGTATGGATCGGGCGTTTAACCGGCCCGCCACCAGCAAATCGGCAAGAAAACCCGGTTGCCAGCACCCCGAAATCGATACTTAGACGTATGGATCGGGCGTTAAACCGGTAAGAAAACCAAGTTGCCGATACCCCGAAAACAAACTTAGACGTATGGATCGGGCGTTTAACCAGCCTGCCACCAGCAAACCGGTAAGAAAACCCGGTTGCTCGCAATCCGAAAACCATACATAGATGTATGGATTGGGCATTTAAGACGTATGGATCGGGCATTTATCCGGCCCGCCACCGGCAAATTGATAAGAAATCCCGGTTGCCGGCACCCCAAAAACCATGCTTAGACGTATTGATCGGGCGTTTAACAGGCTCGCCACCGGCAAACCTTTAAGAAAACCAGGTTGCCGGGATCCCGAAAAACATACTTAGACGTATGGATCGTGCGTTTAACCGGCCCGCCACCGGCAAACAGGTAAGAAAACAAGGTTGCCGGCACCCCGAAAACCATACTTAGATGTATGGATCGGGCGTTTAACCAGCACGCCACCAGCAAACCGGTAAGAAAACCCAGTTTTCGGCACCCCGAAAACCATACTTAGACGTATGGATCGGCCGTTTAATCGGTCCGCCACCGGTAAATCGGTAAGAAAACCAGGTTGCCGAAACCCCGAAAACCATACTTAGACGTTTGGATCGGGCATTTAACCGGCCAGCCACCGGCAAACCGGTAAGAAAACCCGGTTGCCGGCACCCCAAATGCCATTCTTATACGTATGGATTGGGCGTTTAACCGGCATGCCACCGGCAAACCGGTAAGAAAACCAGATTGCCGACACCCCGAAAAACATACTTAGACATGTGTAACGGGCGTTTAACCGACCCGCCACCGGCAAATCAGTAAGAAAACCCGGTTGCCGATTCCCGAAAACCATACTTAGACATATGGATCGGGCGTTTAACCGGGCCACCACCAGCAAATCGGTATGAAAACCCGGTTGCCGATTCCCGAAAACCGTAATTAGACATATGGATCGGGCGTTTAACCAGGCCACCACCGGCAAATCGGTATGAAAACCCGGTTGCCAGCACCTCGAAAACCACGCTTAGACGTATGGATCGGGCGTTTAACCGGCCCGCCACCGGCAAATCGATATGAAATCCCGGTTACCGACACCCCGAAAACCATACTTCGACGTATGGATCGGGCATTTATCCGACCCGCGACCGTCAAACCGGTAAGAAATCCCGGTAGCCGGCTCCCCAAAAACCATGCTTAGACGTACTGATCGGGCGTTTAACAGGCTCGCCATCGGCAAACCTTTAAGAAAACTAGGTTGGCGGGACCCCGAAAAACATACTTAGACGTACGGATCGGGCGTTTAACTGGCTCGCCACCGGCAAATCGATAAGAAATCCCGGTTGCCGGCACCCCGAAAACCATACTTCAACGTATGGATCGGGCGTTTAACCGACCCGCCACCAGCAAACCGGTAAGAAAACACAGTTGCCGAAACCCCAAAAACAAACTTAGACGTATGGATCAGGCGTTTAACCGGCCTGCCACCAGCAAACCGGTAAGAAAACCCAGTTGCCGGCAACCCGAAAACCATACTTAGACGTAGGGATCGGGCGTTTAAGACGTATGGATCGGGCGTTTAACCGGCCCGCCACCGACAAATCGATAAGAAATCCCGGTTGCTGGCACCTCGAAAACCATACTTCGACGTATGGATCGGGCGTTTAACCGGCCCGCCACTAACAAACCGGTAAGAAGACCAGGTTGCCAGCACCCCGAAAACCATAGTTAGACGTATGGATCGGGCGTTAAACCGGAAAGAAAACCCAGTTGCCGATACCCCGAAAACAAACTTAGACGTATGGATCGGGCGTTTAACTGGCCTGCCACAAGCAAACCGGTAAGAAAACCCCGTTGCCGGCAACCCGGAAACCATACTTAGACGTATGGATCGAGCGTTTAAGACGTATGGATCGGGCATTTATTTGGCCCGGCACCGGCAAACCGGTAAGAAATCCCGGTAGCCGGCTCCCCAAAAACCATGCTTAGACGTACAGATCGGGCGTTTAACAGGCTCGCCACCGGCAAACCTTTAAGAAAACCAAGTTGGCGGGACCCCGAAAAACATACTTAGACGTATGAATCGTGCGTTTAATCGGCCCGCCACCGGCAAACTGGTAAGAAAACAAGGTTGCCGGCACCCCGAAAACCATATTTAGACGTATGGATCGGGCGATTAACCGGCCCGCCACCACAAACCGGTAAGAAAACGCGGTTGCCGGCACCCCGAATACCATACTTAGACGTATGGATCGGGTGTTTAATCGGTCCGCCACCGGTAAATCTGTAAGAAAACCAGGTTGCCGACACCCCGAAAACCATACTTAGACGTTTGGATCGGGCATTTAGCCGGCCCGCCACTAGCAAACCGGTATGAAATCCCGGTAGCCGACACCCCAAAAACCATGCTTAGACGTACTGATCGGGCATTTAACAGGCTCCCACCGGCAAAGCTTTAAGAAAACCAGGTTGCCGGGACCACGAAAAACATACTTAGACGTTTGGATCGGGCGTTTAAATGGCCTGCCTCCGGCAAACCAGTAAGAAAACCCCGTTGCCAGCACCCCGAATGCCATTCTTATACGTATGGATAGGGCGTTTTACCGGCCTGCCACCGGCAAATCTGTAAGAAAACCCGGTTGCCGACAACCCGAAAACCATACTTAGACATATATAACGGGCGTTTAATCGGTCCGCCACCGGTAAGCCGGTAAGAAAACCCAGATGCCGATACCCCGAAAACCACACATAGACGTATGGATCAGGCGTTTACCCGGTCCATCACCTGCAAACCAGTATGAAAACCCGGTTGCCTGCACCTCGAAAACCACGCTTAGACGTATGGATCGGGCGTTTAACTGGACCGCCACCGGCAAATCGATAAGAAAACCCGGTTGCCGGCACCCCGAAAACCATACTTAGACGTATGGATCAGGCGTTTAACCGGCCCACCACCAGCAAACCGGTAAGAAAACCCGGTTGCCGGCACCTCGAAAACCATACTTAGACATACGGATCGAGCGTTAAACCCGTAAGAAAACTCAGTTGCCGATACCCCGAAAACCATACTTAGACGAATGGATCGGGCTTTTAACCGGCCTACCACTAGTAAACCGGTAAGAAAACCCGGTTTCCAGCACCCCGAAAATAGTACTTAGACGTTTGGATCAGTCGTTTAACCGGCCAGCCACCGGCAAACCGGTAAGAAAACCAGGTTGCCGACACCTCGAAAACCATACTTAGACGTTTGGATCGGACGTTTGACCGGCCTGCCACCGGCAAACCGGTAAGAAAACCCAGTTGCCAGCACCCCGAAAGCCATACTTATACGTATGGATTGGGCGTTTAACCGGCCTGCCACAAGCAAACTGGTAAGAAAACCATGTTGCCGACACCTCGAAAACCATACTTAGACGTTTGGATCGGGCGTTTAACCGGCCCCCCACTAGCAAACGGGCAAGAAAACCCGGTTGCCAGCACCCCGAAAACCACACTTATACGTATGGATTGGGTGTTTAACAGGCCTGCCACCAGCAAACCCGTAAGAAAACCAGGTTACCGACACCCCGAAAACCATACTTAGACGTTTGGATCGGGCATTTAACCGGCCCGCCACCGAAAAATCGGTAAGAAAACCCGTTTGCCAGCACCCCGAAAGCCATACTTATACGTATGGATTGGGCATTTAACCGGCCTGCCACCGGCAAACTGGTAAGAAAACCATGTTGCCGACACCCGAAAACCATACTAAAAAGTTTGGATCGGGCGTTTAACGGGCCCGCCACCGGCAAACCGGTAAGAAAACCCGGTTGCCAGCACCCCAAATGCCATTCTTAATTGTAAGGATTGGGCGTTTAACCAGCATGCCACTAGCAAACCGGTAAGAAAACCAGATTACCGACTCCCCGAAAAACATACTTACACATATGTAACGGGCGTTTAACCAGCCCGCCACCGGCAAATCGGTAAAAAAAGCCGGTTGCCGATTCCCGAAAACCATACTTAGACGTATGGATCGGGCGTTTAACCGGCCCACCACCAGCAAATCGGTATGAAAACCCGGTTGCCAGCAACTCGAAAACCACGCTTAGACGTATGGATCGGGCGTTTAACCGGCCCGCCACCGGCAAACCAGTAAGAAAATTCGGTTGCCATCACCCCGAAAACCATACTTAGACGTATGGATCGGGCGTTTAACCGGCCCGCCACCATCAAACCAGTAAGAAAACCCGGTCGTCGGCACCCCGAAAACCATACTTAGACGTATGGATCGGGCGTTTAATCGGTCTGCCACAGGTAAATCGGTAAGAAAACCCGGTTGCCGACACCCCGAAAACCATACTTAGACATATGAAACGGGCGTTTAATCGGTCCGCCATCGGTAAACCGGTAAGAAAACCACGCTTAGACGTATGGTTGCCGATACCTCGAAAACGATACTTAGACGTATGGATCGGGCGTTTAACCGGCCCACCACCGGCAAACCGATAAGAAAACCTGGTTGTCGGCACCCCGAAAACCATACTTAGACATTTGGATCGGGCATTTAACCTGCCCGCCACCAGCAAACCGGTAAGAAAACCTAGTTGCCAGCACCCCGAAAGCCATACTTATACGTATGGATTGGGCGTTTAACCGGCCTGCCATCGACAATCCGGTAAGAAAACCTGGATGCCGACACCCCGAAAACCATACTAAGACATATGTAACGGGCGTTTAACCGGCCTGCTACCGGCAAACCGATAAGAAAACCTAGTTGCCGGCACCCCGAAAACCATATTTAGACATAGGGATCGGGCGTTTAACCGGCCAGCCACCGGCAAACCGGTAAGAAAACCCGGTTGCTAGCACCCCGAAAGCCATACTTATACGTATGGATTGGGCGTTTTATCGGCCCGCCACCAGCAAACCTGTAAGAAAACCCGGTTGCTGGCACCCCAAAAACCATACTTATACGTATGGATCGGGCGTTTATCCGGCCCACCACCGGCAAACCGGTATGAAAACAAGGTTGCCGACACTTCGAAAACCATACTTAGACGTTTGGATCGGGCATTTAACCGGCCTGCCACCGGCAAACCGGTAAGAAAACCCGGTTGCCAGCACCCGAAAGCCGTACTTATACCTATGAATTAGGCGTTTAACCGGCCCGCCACTGGCAAACTGGTAAGAAAACCCGATTGCTAGCCCCCCGAAAGCGATACTTATTCGTATGGATTGGGCGTTTAACCGGCCTGCCACCGGCAAACCGGTAAGAAAACCCGATTGCCGACACCCTGAAATCCATACTTAGACATTTGTAACGGGCGTTTTACCGGCCCGCCACCGGCAAACCGATAAGAAAACCTGGTTGCCGGCACCCCGAAAACAATATTTAGACATAGGGTTCGGGCGTTTAACCGGCCCTCCACCGTCAAATAGGTAAGAAAACCTAGTAGCCGGCACCTCGAAAACCACGCTTAGACATATGGTTCGGGCGTTTAACCGGCCCGCCACCGTCAAATCGATAAGAAAGCCCGGTAGCCGGCACCCCAAAAACCATACTCAGACGTATGGATCTGGCATTTAACCAGCCCACCACTAGCAAACCGGTAAGAAAACACGGTGTTGCCGGCACCCCGAAAACCATACTTAGACGTATGGATTGTGCGTTTAACCGGCCCTTCACCGGCAAACTGGTAAGAAAACAAGGTTGCCGGCACCCCGAAAACCATACTTAAATGTATGGATCGGACATTTAACCGGCCCGCCACCAGGAAACCGGTAAGAAAACCCGGTTGCCGGCACCCCGAAAACCATACTTAGACGTATGGATCGGGCATTTAATCAGTCCGCCACCGGTAAATCGGTAAGAAAACCAGGTTGTCGACACCCCGAAAACCATACTTAGACGTTTGGATCGGGCGTTTAACCGGCCCGCCACCGGCAAACCGGTAAGAAATCCCGGTAGCCGGCACCCCAAAAACCATGCTTAGACGTACTGATCGGGCGTTTAATAGGCTAGCCACCGGCAAACCTTTAAGAAAACCAAGTTGCCAGGACCCCGAAAAACATATTTAGACGTATGGATCGTGCATTTAACCGGCCCGCCACCGGCAAACTGGTAAGAAAACAAGGTTGCCGGCACCCCGAAAACCATACTTAGACGTATGGATCGAGCGTTTAATCGGTCAGCCACCGGTAAATCGGTAAGAAACCCTGTTTGCCTCTACCCCGAATACCATACTTAGACGTATGGAACGGGCGTTTAACCGTCCCACCACCGGGAAACCGGTATGAAAATACGGTTCCCTGCACCTCGAAAACCATGCTTATACGTATGGATCGGGCGTTTATCCGGCCCACCACCGGCAAATCGGAAAGAAAACCCGGTTGCCGGCACCCCGAAAACCATACTTAGATGTATGGATTGGGCGTTTAACCGGCCCGCCACCGGCAAACCGGTAAGAAAACCCGGTTGCCGCACCCTGAAAACCATACTTAGACGTATGGATCGGGCGTTTAACGGCCCCCCCCGGCAAACCGGTATGAAAACCCGGTTGCCGGTACCCCGACAACCATACTTAGACGTATGGATCCGGTGTTAAACTAGCCCGCCACCGCCAAACCGGTAAGAAAACCCGGTTGCCAGCACCCCGAAAACCATACTTAGACGTTTGGATCGGGCGTTTAACCGGCCTGCCACCAGCAAATCGGTAAGAGAACCTGGTTGCCAGCACCCCGAAAAGCCATACTTACACGTATAGATTGGGCGTTTTACCGGCATGTCATCGGCAAACCGGTAAGAAAATCCGGATGCTGACATCCCGAAAACCATACTAAGACATATGTAACGGGCATGTAACCGGCCCACCCCCGGCAAACCGATAAGAAAACCTGGTTGCCAGCACCCCGAATACCATATTTAGACATAGGGATCGGGCGTTTAACCGGCCCGCCACCGGCAAACCGGTAAGAAAACCCGGTAGCCGGCACACCGAAAACCATACTTAGACGTATGGTTCGGGCGTTTAACAGGCTCGCCACCCGCAAACCGTTAAGAAAACCTGGTTGCCGGACCCCGAAAAACATTCTTAGACGTATGGATCGGGCGTTTAGCCAGCCCGCCACCGACTAACCGGTAAGAAAACCCGGTTGCCGGCACCCCGAAAACCATACTTAGACGTATGGATCGGTCGTTTTACCGGCCCGCCAATAGCAAACCGGTAAGAAAATTCGGTTGCCATCACCCTGAAAACCATACTTAGACGTATGGATCGGGCGTTTAACCGGCCCGCCACCAGCAAACCAGTAAGAAAACCCGGTTGCCGGCACCCCGAAAACCATACTTAGACGTATGGATCGGGCGTTTAATCGGTCCGCCACAGGTAAATCGGTAAGAAAACCCGGTTGCCGACACCCCGAAAACCATACTTAGACATATGAAACGGGCGTTTAATCGGTCTGCCATCGGTAAACCGGTAAGAAAACCACGCTTAGACGTATGGTTGCCGATACCTCGAAAATGATACTTAGACGTATGGATCGGGCGTTTAACCGGCCCACCACCGGCAAACTGATAAGAAAACCTGGTTGCCGGCACCTCGAAAACCATACTTAGACATTTGGATCGGGCGGTTAACCGGCCCGCCACCAGCAAACCGGTAAGAAAACCTAGTTGCCAGCACCCCGAAAGCCATACTTATACGTATGGATTGGGCGTTTAACCATACTAAGACATATGTAATGGGCGTTTAACCGGCCCACCACCTGCAAACCTTTAAGAAAACCAAGTTGCCGGTACCCCGAAAAACATACTTATACGTGTGGATTGTGCGTTTAATCGGCCCGCCACCGGCAAACTGGAAAGAAAACAAGGTTGCCGGCACCCCGAAAACCATACTTGGACGTATGCATCGGGCGTTTAACCGGCCCGCCACCAGCAAACCGGTAAGAAAACTCGGTTGCCGGCACCCCGAAAACCATACTTCGACGTATGGATCGGGCGTTTAATCGGTCCAACACCGGTAAATCGGTAAGAAAACCAGGTTGCCGACACCCCGAAAACCATACTTAGACGTTCAGATCGGGCGTTTAACCGGCCTGCCACTGGCAAACCGGTACGAAATCCCGGTAGCCGGCACGCCAAAAACCATGCTTAGACGTACTGATCGGGCGTTTAATAGGCTTACCACCGGCAAACCTTTAAGAAAACCAGGTTGCCGGGACCCCGAAACCATACTTAGACGTATGGAACGGGCGTTTAACCGTCCCACCCCGGCAAACCGGTATGAAAATACGGTTCCCTGCACCTCGAAAACCATGCTTATACGTATGGATCGGGCG
This sequence comes from Amphibolis antarctica, assembly GCA_024699675.1. Lineage (NCBI taxonomy): Eukaryota > Viridiplantae > Streptophyta > Magnoliopsida > Alismatales > Cymodoceaceae > Amphibolis > Amphibolis antarctica. The sequence continues at coordinate 9,476 of JAMKPZ010003399.1, forward strand.
TTTATCCGGCCCGCCACCAGCAAATCGGAAAGAAAACCCGGTTGCCGGCACCCCGAAAACCATACTTAGACGTATGGATCGGGCGTTTAACCAGCCCGCCACCGGCAAACCGGTAAGAAAACCCAGTTGCCGCACCTCGAAAACCATACTTAGACGTATGGATCGGGTGTTTAACCGGCCCCCCCCGGCAAACCAGTATGAAAACCTGGTTGCCGGCACCCCGACAACTATACTTAGACGTATTGATCCGGTGTTAAACCAGCCCGCCACCGGCAAACCGGTAAGAAAACCCGGTTGCTAGCACCCCGAAAACCATACTTAGACGTTTGGATCGGGCATTTAACAGGCCCGCCACCAGCAAATCCGTAAGAAAACCTGGTTGCCACCACCCGGAAAGCCATACTTACACGTATAGATTGGGCGTTTTACGGCCTACCATCGGCAAACCGGTAAGAAAACCCGGATGCCGACATCCCGAAAACCATACTAAGACATATGTAATGGGCGTTTAACCGGCCCACCACCGGCAAACCGATAAGAAAACCTGGTTGCCACCACCCCGAATACCATATTTAGACCTAGGGATCGGGCGTTTAACTGGCCCACCACCGGCAAACCGATAAGAAAACCTGGTTGCCACCACCCCGAAAGCCGTACTTACACGTATAGATTGGGCGTTTTACCGGCCTACCATCGGCAAACCGGTAAGAAAACCCGGATGCCGACATCCCGAAAACCATACTAAGACATATGTAATGGGCGTTTAACCGGCCCACCACCGGCAAACCGATAAGAAAACCCGGATGCCGACATCCCGAAAGCCGTACTTACACGTATAGATTGGGCGTTTTACCGGCCTACCATCGGCAAACCGGTAAGAAAACCCGGATGCCGACATCCCGAAAACCATACTAAGACATATGTAATGGGCGTTTAACCGGCCCACCACCGGCAAACCGATAAGAAAACCTGGTTGCCACCACCCCGAATACCATATTTAGACATAGGGATCGGGCGTTTAACTGGCCCGCCACCGGCAAACCGATAAGAAAACCTGGTTGCCACCACCCCGAAAGCTGTACTTACACGTATAGATTGGGCGTTTTACCGGCCTACCATCGGCAAACCGGTAAGAAAACCCGGATGTCGACATCCCGAAAACCATACTAAGACATATGTAATGGGCGTTTAACCGGCCCACCACCGGCAAACCGATAAGAA
>JAMKPZ010003400.1:0-12763 GCA_024699675.1 Amphibolis antarctica
TTAGTGTAATGGTTAATGGTAGGATTTTATTTACATTGCAACTCACCTTTTCAAGTAGAATAAATCGAGTTTTACTATTGGTTATGGAATATGTGAATGTGTGAATATGGTTTTGTTTTGTGTGAATGTTGTGTATTTGTACATAAAGTTTTATAGCCTTGGTGTTTTGTAAAGTTTTGTTTCTTGCGTTTTATTGATTGATATTGGCATTTATGAAAATTACTAGTTTCTTGTAGATCGACCCGTACTTGCATGTTACCTACAATGGGCACCGTGCACTTGCAGAGTTTATAAATTTTAAAACGAACGGGTGTTTATTTTGACAACCTCAAAAACCCGTACACTCTTGATGCACCTCCCAGGGGTGTGAAACCAGTCTCCAAGCAACTGACTACACAAGTACGAATCTTTAGTTTTCTACGGTAGAGATGACGGATTTTCGATCAAAATAATGAAATTCTACCCCTTTGTGCCGGTCATTTCTAAAGTGCTTGGAGATTCACTGCAACGAACCAACGAGCATTGGCCTTCCGCAATAGAGGAGGCGGAATTTTGACCAAAACAACGGAATTCTGACCAATGTTCAACGATCCAACTTTGCAAAATGTTGTGACTTTAGCCTATAAATAGATCCCCCCTTGCCACTAAGGGGAGGTTCGACTCTTCGATCCCGCTATTGTTCGAGTGTCTAGGCAATCCAGCTTCCTCGACGATGACTACTTGTTCATCCAATTACTGATCTTCATCAACAGTCAATCGTTCGTGCAGGAGAGCTCACCGGCAACGAGTTCGGCCCAACCTTCCTACAGGTTAGTCGTCCTCTCCCCCCTTCCCACTAACAGGAAGGGGGGAGACAAGTCTTTTGCTGATAGCTATTCCCTTGATCGTCCATGGCTTCGACCAGGGGAAGCCCATTCCTCCCTCAGGGATCACCCTCAGTCCCTCTCTCCTTCCTATTTTACACGTACATCGCCTAGAGTAAGGGAATAATTATCAACTTTTCCTTGAGTGGGGGTGCTTTCCTTGCTTGACCCTCATCTCATTACTTTGCATGTTGTTTTGTATTTTCAAGGTTGCTTGTGAGTTTTTCTTTTTCCTTGGTCATCCATGGCTTTGACCAAAGGTGAGAAGAAGTTCACTAAGGTTGGTAGACTTTCCCTACGTTTTTCCATTTTTCTCTTCCTCTACACCACTGCCTGATGCCCGCTTGTGCATTGCCATCTTAATGAGTGCCCCGAGACCTGACTCCTTGAGTTCTCATGCGGCCCCAAGATGGATTTACCAGATTTCTACCTATATTTACTGGGCTTTCGCCTCTTTTTACCGCCATCTCGATGAGTGCTCTAAGACCTAACTCATTGAGTCCTCGTGCGGCCCCTAGATGAATTTACCAAATTTCCACTTGTATTTACCAGATTTTTGCCTCTTTTTATCATCACCTCGGCAAGTGCCCCAAGACCTGACTCATTGAGTTCTCGTGTGGCTCTCAGATGGATTTATTGATTTTCTAACCAAATTTGCTAGTTTTCTTGGCGAGTGCCCTGAGACCTAACTCATTGAGTCCTCGTGCGGCCCTGATCGAATCTACCAGTTTCCTGGTGAGTGCCCTGAGACCTGACTCCCTTGAGTCCTCGTGTGGCCCTAGGACGAATTCACTATTATTTGGCTGAGTCTATCGATTTCCTAGTGGTTACGTTTTAGCTTCTTATATTTGCTTTTCGTTTTAGAATTAATTGGATTAGGACACGTCAAAAAACTCCTAATCACACAACCGGATCTTCCCTTTACAATTTTCCATGCATTTTAGTTATCTTGTGCACCAATAACAGTAAGGAGGCCAGCTTATGCTGAGCTAGTTGGGGGTGCCTAACACCTTTCCCACCAGTACAATGGATACTTACTCACTATCTCTGAGTAGCAAACGTCTTATTTTAATTTTCTTAGAGATTTTACATCTCATTCCTAAGTTGAAGAGTACATTCTCTTCCTCTTCTTGTTTTCCTTATTTTCTAGTAAAATAAGGTGGCAACTCTGATATTTTATTTATAATTTTCAACTTATTTCCCAAGTCTCATGTGCTTATTATTCCCTTAAATAGCTCCAACCATCATTTGGGTGGAAAGAAGGGTAACAGAACTAGCGACTCCGTTGGGGAAGAGTTGCTATTTCTGTAGGTTCTAACTCATGTTAACACTATATTAGTGCACATTAAGATAACTTAGATTTACAACATTCGTTATGTTTAGTTGTCCTATTATTGGTGAACTATTTTTAATCGTTTATTTTGTCTTATAGCAACTCGCCTTACAGCAAAAACATCTTACAACAGCCATGAGTCAGACTAAGTCTTAAGTGGAGAAGCAAAATAGCATGACTATTTCAATGGCTGCATCAACACTTGGTGTCTCAACCACCCACGGTAGATCCCCTATGGTCCCCAAGGTCACCATCCTTGCAAACTCGCCAATGTCTCTACCGTCTGACTCCATTCCCACAACAACATGCATCTCAACTGCCCACATCTCCTAACCATCACTCAACACTGTTCGGGCACCTGGTGACTGTAACTGAATGAACTCCCATAAGTACCAAGAAATAGCACAATATTTTATGGAGTTAGCCATTTGGGCTTGGGTAGAAAAGGAGGTTGCCGCTAGAACTCAGTTTGCACTGCTAGCTTTAAGAGGAATACTTAAGCCTCCACCTATTAGGATAGGGGTAGCTGGGGAGGGACCATCACAGGTCCTATTTTCCTCATTCTATCAGCAGCCTCAGCCATTCCTAATGCCTTCTCGTTAGACATATCAAAGGCCGCACTGTCGTTCAATGGTGTATGTCTAGCCAACCCAACCAGCACAGGCAAAAGCTAAACTTTCATTAGGAATTCTGCCTTAGAGATGTCAGAAGCTGATGATAGCAGCTCCTCAACAGCTTCCTTATTGCCCACAACATCCCCATCACCAATAGCTGCAAGCCCTAAGGGGACCATGACAGAAATTCATCCTGCCACCACTAGGTAGGGTGAGGCATCAATAGTCTTGATGGAAGACCACCTCAGTCCAGTAGCTTTAGTAGCCACACCGAGTCCAACAACTATGGCCTCACCTATAAGTCCAACCCAAGTACGGGATTCTGAGACATTGGAGCCTATGCCCCCAATCCAGCCATCCAGAAAAGCATTGATAGATGACCTGCTGGAACTACTCCTTGGAGGGGAGCTAACGAATCACTCTACAACTCCTGCTATACAGCACATCTAGTCATCTTCCACCCTTCTTAACTCAATAGGAGGTAGAAGCCTTGAGAAACCTCTCACCCTTCCTATCTCAACAGGAGGCGGAACTCAACATAAGGAGCTCATTCAGGGATAGGGGTCACCAAGGTATGATCCCTCTCATCTTTCTCCTTGAATTCTGCTGGCTCCCACCCGATGGTTTGGTGGAGACTTAAAGACTTGCAAACCATCATTTGACTACAGCAAGTCTATATTAAGGAGGTCAGCAATAAGCGGTCAATTATTGCGCAAGCTCCCCCTATCTCCTAGTTTCTTACACTAAGGGAGGAGAATGCTCCCTCCCTTTGGTTGCTAATGACTTTGCCAAGTACGTAGGAAAAACAAGGACAATTATGGGCTTGGCATCCTGCTAAAGTTGTCAACCTTACTGGAATTTTGGCTCAAAAAAGCTGAATATCGCCCCAACGTAGCCAGATCCCAACATAGCATTGGGCTTGGCAACCCACTGAAGTCGCCAACTACACCAGAATTTTAGCCCAGTAGCTATTTTTCACCATGGATGCCGGAGTTGCACAGTTGGCTCCCACCACTTATAAGGGCTTAACATCCCAACAAAGGTGTTAAAAAACACCATGTCTACCTAAGTTTCTCAGTTTGTCTAACAACATTGATCACCTTCTAAATGTCTGAACTGGTTGCTGAGCACCGTAGTCAGAGTTCTATAGGTTAGACCACTGGGCTTGGCATCCCCCAAGTCTACCACTAAGGACAACATTCCCTCTAGATTTTCGGTTTGGGAAATCGGAGTTCTGGCTTTATAGCTGGATTTCACCCCTGAATTTCAGACCCAAGCCGTCTCAAAGCATCCAGCGACACCTTGGAATAGGTAACAAGTGAGTTCCTATCCACATTCTAGTGCCTTCTCGGTGGGCCCACAGAGGTAACTAGGGGCATTTTGCTTCGAAAGGATGCTTCCATCTAATCTTTACATATTGGTTGATCATCTATTTTCTCCAATTGCATGCACTGTATGCACGCATATTGTAGTTGGATTGAGCACCCCTTGCAGCCACTAGTCGGCTCAAGTTTACAAGGAAATAGGGGTCGTCAAGGTAGGCAACCTTCCCTCACCAACTAGCTTTTTCGACCAACTCCACCATCGGGATTCTGGGTCACGCAGACCAGCTTTCGCCCTATTTGGTTGGACCCAGTGTACCTTCTCTTTCATCCGGCTATCACCCGGAAGCCCATGGGTTTTCGCCGGCCACGCCAACAGATGGACCGAGGTACAGAGAATTGAAATGTGTTTGTGTGAGTGCATCACCACGTGCGGTTGATGGCTCATTGAACAGAGTCGCCACCTTATTTTTAGGTAGAAAACAAGGAAAACTGGATGGGGAGGTGTCCTTCCACCATCGAAATGATAAAACTACGGGAGTTACGTAAAATTGTGTAATATGAGAGAACTGAATACGAGGCTTAGGGTACTATTGGGGAAGGTGTTAGGCACCCCAGATAGCCTGAGCAATCCCGGCCTCTCTCCGGCTCTAAAACAAAAAACTACGATAGTCAGTCTGGCCACATGTGACCTTTCCTCGAAAAACTTTCCGGGGCTGCTGGACAGTCAGTTAGATATACCGGCTGCCGCGTCCTATCCCCATAATAGAGATGAGAACTTGCATTATTACTTGGCCGGGGACGGCAAGGATGCATGCTGGAGACGACATCTCGGAAATCTTTCCGGGGCATCGAGAATGTAGACTTACATTTCACGGAGATCGGGGACCGGAAACCGATTTTTATACCGGTTCGCCGGAGGCAGGCCGACTGATTCCCCGAACCATCTGTGCAAAGATGGGTTTTCGGGGAACCGGTGGCCGGTTATTTGTACCGGCTTGCCGCCGGCAAGTCGGTTGGTTCCCCGAACCATTTGTGCAAGATGGGTTTTTGGGGAACCAGTGGCTGGTTATTTGTATCGGCTTGCCGGCGGCAAGCCGGTTGGTTCCCTGAACCGTCTGTGTAAAGATGGGTTTTCGGGGAACCGGTGGTCAGTTATTTGTACCGGCTTGCCAAGCCGGTGGCAAGTCGGTTGGTTCCCAGGACCATCTGTGTAAAGATGGGTTTTCGGGGAACCGGTGGCCGATTTTTTGTACCGGCTTGCTGGCGGCAAGCCGGTTGGTTCCCTGAGTCATCTGTGCAAGATGGGTTTTTGGGGAACTAGTGGCTTGTTATTTGTATCGGCTTACCGCTGGTAAGCCGATTGGTTCCCCGAATCGTCTGTGTAAAGATGGGTTTTCGGGGAGCCGGTGGTCGGCTATTTGTACCAGCTTGCCGGCGGCAAGCCGGTTGGTTCCCCGAGCCGTCTGTGCAAGATGGGTTTTTGGGGAACCAGTGGCCGGTTATTTGTACCAGCTTGCCACCGGCAAGCCGGTTGGTTCCCCGAACCGTCTGTGTAAAGATGGTTTTCGGGGAATCGGTGGTCGGTAATTTGTACCGGCTTGGCAAGCCGGTTGGTTCCCCGAATCATCTGTGCAAATGTTGTTCATTAAAGCATGGGGGTTTTAACAGAGGGCTTGTATTTTCCAGAAAACTAGAATCGTCGGGTTGTGCTTCTTTGCACACCCGAACAACCACCGCTGGCTTCCTTGCCGGCGGCGTCATTTCGGAAATCTTTCCGGGGCATTGGGAGGGTAGACTTACGCTTCCCGGAAAAGAAACGGGAACCATCGGGTTGTACGTCTTCGTACACCCAAACGGCCACCGCCGGCTTCCTTGCTGGCAACGTCATCCCGGAAATCTTTCCGAGGCATCAGGAGGATAGACTTACGCCTCCCGGAAAAGAAACGGGCACCGTCGGGTTGTGCGTATTCGTACACCCGAACAGCCACCGTCGGCTTCCTTGCCGGCGGCGTCATCCCAGAAATCTTTCCGGGGCATCGGGAGGGTAGACTTACGCCTCCCGGAAAAGAAACGAGCACCATCGGGTTGTACGTGTTTGTGCACCTAAACGGCCACCGCCGGCAAGGAAGCCGGCGGCGTCATCCCGGAAATCTTTCTGGGGCATCAGGAGGGTAGACTTACGCCTCTCGGGAAGGATATGTGGAGATCGGATGAAAACACGTAAAGCCGACTAGGAAACTCAAAGTTTCCACGTAAAAAGACCCGACAGAAGGGTCGCGACTGAACCGAGCTTGACCGGGCTGGGTGGATTCAACAGAATGCCCCTCCCTAGGCGAGGTTGTATGACTTCAGGGGAAGGAAACCGACATCCTAGGGTTGAATGACCCTCCATGCTTAAACGGTAAGCCATGTGAGATTTCACACTTACGTGAATTATCTATCGTTGGTCGGAAAATAGAATCGAACTTACATTCTCGGTCACTTGACCGAGGGATGCCATAGTTCTAGCCGGTTGGTTGCACGGCAGCCACCTTATGGGTGCCGGTGACCGGGTAACGAGGTGGAAAGCGTTTGCGTACTGTGTCCGTAGGCTGTGCCGGCGTCGCGTCGTACCTCCCCGCATCTTAGATCTTAGCCAGCTGGTTACGCGGCAACCACCTTGTGGGAGCCGGCCACCGGGATGTGATGTGAAAGCTTCACATGTTTCTTTTTCGTAAGTTGTCAAGGCAGTGAATAGTCACATCGCACTTTTTGCGACGTTACGTTCCGTCCGGTTAGTTACGCGATTGCCGCCTTGGGTGAGGCGGCAACTGTTTGTCGACGTCGATACTTCATGTGCTTGCTTTTTCAAAAGCTGCAATGGACACAGTGAATGTTCATGTCGTACTTTTGCGACATTACATTCGGGCCGGCTGTTTACGTGGTTGCCGCCTTGCGGGAGGCGGCAACCGGCTGGTGACATGATTCCTTACGTACTTGCTTTTTCAAAAGCTGCAATGGACACAGTGAATGGTCATATCGTACCTTTGTGATTTCCCCTTTTTAACCGGTTGGTCAGGCGGCGGCTGCCTCACGGGAGGTGGCAACCGGACAAAGGTGTGTACGTCTCACATGCTTGCCGTACCTTTCTCGATTTTCGTTTGTCTTTTCTGGTTTCCGTGCAACTTTCTCGGTTACCGTGCCTTGACCGTACCTTTTCAAAGTTGTCAGGAATCATTTCAGCTTTCTTGATTTTTGTGCAACCAGTTTTTGAACCGGTTGCCGCCTCTGGCCATGCGGAATCCGAGTGATCATTTCTCTATAAATAGAGGGTGAGGTCATTGGAGATTTCTTCGTCTCTCCCTCTTGCTTTCATCTCTTCCTTGAGTTCTTGTTTGAATTTTCTTCTATCTTTCCTTAACTTCTTCTCTCGAGATTAATCAGCAAGCCTCGCACAAAGAATGTTACGGGGCACGTCTGACAATCAGCTTCCGGGTCTACACGACGATGGCTCGATCTTCTACCGGCGACTTTGAGGAATATGCCAGCGGAGCAGCTCACCTGTCCCAACCGGGCCGAGTCGGCCCGCCTAACCGTTTTCTTCAAACTAACCGACAATGGCTGCGACGCTACTTCGGCCAAGGCCATGTCCCACTGGTGGTTGGGGGAACGGTGATGGAGCTCTGGTGCCTCTAGCTCTCGTGCGCCAGTGGAAGGTGAGGCGTCGGCGGAGGCCCCCCTTCAAAGCTCACGACGCTAGATGCATCGTAAGACTACGGTGGACTGGCAACAGTGCCTCGCCGGGACTCCATCGGTGCTGTTTGAGATCACCGATGACGCAGCCTCAGGGGAGGCGGCAACCAGCTGAGGATGTGATACGTTGCTTTTTCAAAAGCTGCCACCGTCATAGTGGTCACGTCGTACCTTTGGGATTTTACATTCGAGTCGGCTATTCACACGGTTGCCGCCTAGCAGGAGGCGGCAACCGACCGATGACATGATTGAAAAAGCTGCAACGGACGTAGTGAATGGTCACGTTGTACCTTTGTGATTTTCTCTTTTAACCTTGCTAGAGGCGGCAACCGGACGAAGGCCTCGCGTGCTTCTATACTTTTCTCAATTTTCGTTCGTCTTTTCCAGTTTTCGTGCAACTTTCTCGGTTACCGTGCCTTGACCGTACCTTTTCAAAGTTCTCAGGAATCATTTCAGCTTTCTTGATTTTTGTGCACCTAGTTTTTGAACCGGTTGCCACTTCCAACTACGCAGAATCTGGGTGACCTATTTCCCTATAAATAGAGGGGAGGTCATTGGAGATTTCCACATCCCTCCCTCTCGTTTTCACTCCTTCCTTGAGTTCTCGTTTGGATTTTCTTCTATCTTTCCATAACTTCTTCCCTCGAGCTTTAATCAACATGCCTCGCACAAAAAATATTATGGGGCACGTCTGCCAATCAGCTTCTGGGTCTACACGATGATGGGTAGATCTTCTGCCAGCGACTTTGAGGAACATGCCAGCGAAACAGTTCAACTGTCCCAACCAGGCCGAGTCGGCCCGCCTAGCCATTTTCTTTGAATTAACCGGCAATGGCTGCGACGCTACTTCGGTCGAGGCCATGTCTCATTGGTGGTTGGGAGAACGGCGACGGAGCTCCGGTGCCTCTAGCTCCCGTGTGCCAATGGAAGGTGAGGCTTCAGCAGAGGCCCCCCCTTCAAAGCTCGCGGCGCTGGATGCATCGCAAGGCCACCGTGGACTGGCAACAGCGTCTTGCCGGAACTCCATCAGGGCCGTCCGAGATTCCTGATGACACGGCTTCAGAGGCGGGATCGGTCCGGCTAGCACTCCCTTGGTATCGGACTCCGACCGGTTCTGAGGAGGCGGTGGCTGACGGCGTGGCTCCCCCCGAGACCGGTCAGGATTTGGCTTCCCCCGTCGATGGCCGCTTCGCCATAAAGACAGTGTTACATGGGAGGCCGGCCAAGTTTGACCGATTGCCGGAGGTGGAGCAATTGTTTGCCAGGCAAGGCTTGCTTCCTTTCATTCGGGACTTCCACCGGGTCGAGACCGTCCCCGGCTTGGTGGCCGAGATGTACTCCTACCTATCGGAGGTGGAGTCACAACTTTATCTGAGCCTCTAGTCAGGACCGATGGAATTCTCCGATGCGCTCCTGTTCGAGGTGTTGGGACTCCGTTTTACCGGTCTGGACATTTCCTCCTCCTTGTCGAACATTCCCTGGAGCATCGATGACATTAATGCGGCAGTTGCCACGGATGCTGATTTTGACCAACGGATCATCAAGGCTCGGGACCTGAACCCGGTCGCCCACCTCGTCTCCTTTGTCCTCAACAACACAATCCTCTCGAAAGGGGGGCATTGAGACGAAATTAGTGTGGCGACTTACCTTGCGACTTTCGCGGTGGTAACAGGTTGCCAGGTGAACTGGGCGGCGGCGGTTCGGTGCCAGATGTGTGGCGTGATTCTCTCAATCCGGCGGCCTCCCAGCCAGTTGCTCTTTGGGGAGGTGATGGTGGAGCTAGCCCACTTCCTCCGTATCTCAACCGGAGGCCGGCAGAGGGTTCTGCTCCAGATCCAGCCCATTACATTAGTCGACTTGGGTCGATACGAGAGGCTTGCCTCTAAGCGGTCTAGCTCATCATCTGGCGGGCGGTCAACCGGGCGCCGTCCTCCTGCTCCTACTTCTGCTTCATGGTCTACCAGTGGAACTTCTCTGAACTAGGATTATGTCGAGGATTTGCGCACGTTGTTGGACCGTCTCTATGCTCGAGACGAAGTGTTGACCCCAAGCTTAAAAAAAGGGGGAGGGGTGGAGCCGGCTTGCCACCGGCAAGCCGCTTCAAGGAAGCGGCACCCGGACCCCAAAAACCCACATTTGGTAAAAAGTTTGGGGAATGGAGCTGGCTTGCTGCTGGCAAGCCGCTTCAAGGAAGCGGCACCCAAACCCAAACACCCACATTTGGTAAAAAGTTTGGGGGATGGAGCCGGCTTGCCACCAGCAAACCGCTTCAAGGAAGCGGCACCCGGACCCCAAAAACCCACATTTGGTGAAAATGACCGGGGGAACAGCCGGCTTCCACCTACCACGTAGCGGCTGCCGGTTGGCTACCTAAGAAGGCAAGCCGAATCAATTAGGAAAATACGACGAGATTTAGTCACGTAAATCTCGCAAATCTGCTAATTACGCGGACCGCGTAATCAAGCCGGAATCACGCCACCTTCCATCTTCGGGTGCCCCCAAAGAAGGAAGGAAACCCCTTATAAAAAGGGTGGCCCCCTACACCACAGGGAAGGCTCAAAATTGCTGGGAAGAGGCTGGATTTTCGGAGAGAGAGGCTTGGATTTTCGGGAAGGAGAGGCTGAAAATTCCGGGAAGGAGAGGCTTGAATTTTCGGAGCGAGGACTTCCGATCCCCGTCAACGACGATGCCCCTACAGGTAGGCCCTTCCACCCTCGCCATTTTACGTATGCTTTTTACTACGTTTTATCGAGCCACGACCAAAGTAGGGACGGATCCGGGTATCATTACTTCGAAAACACGTTCGAAGGAACCGAGGGTCGCCCTCCTGGCCGAGTTAATCTACCCGGCCCGGTCGTGCTCAGTTTACGCGCGACCCTTCTGTCGGGTCTTTTTACGTGGAAACTCAAAAGTTTTCCAACAAGCTTTACAAGTTTTTATCCGATCCCCACATGTCTTTTTCGGGATCCCGGAAAAATTCCCAGGATGACGCTGCCGGCAAGGAAGCCGGCGGTGGCCGTTCGGGTGTACAAACACGTACAACCCGACGGTGCCCATTTCTTTCCCGAGAGGCGTAAGTCTACCCTCTCGATGCCCCGAAAAGATTCCCGGAATGATGTCGCCGGCAAGGAAGCTGGTGGTGGCCGTTCGGTTGTATGAAACGTACAATCCGACGGTTTCCATTTTTTTTCTGAAAAACGCTAGCCGCCGGCAGGCCGGTTCAAGGATGGTCTTCAGGGTGCCGGCAACTGGGTTTTCTTACTGGTTTGCCGGTGGCGGGCCGGTTACACGCCTAATCCATACGTCTAAGTATGGTTTTCGGGGTGCTGGCAACCGGGTTTTCTTACCGATTTGCCGGTGGCAGGCCGGTTAAACGCCCGATCCATACGTCTAAGTATGGTTTTTGGGGTGCTGGCAACCGGGTTTTCTTATCGGTTTGCTAGTGGCGGGCCGGTTAAACGCCCGATCCATACATCTAAATATGGTTTTCGAGGTGCCGGCAACCGGGTTTTCTTACCGGTTTGCCGGTGGCAGGCCAGTTAAACGCCCGATCCGTACATCTACGTATGGTCTTAGGGTGCCGGAAACTGGGTTTTCTTACCGGTTTGCTAGTGGCAGGCCGGTTACATGCCTGATCCATACATCTAAGTATGGTTTTCGGGGTGCCAGCAACCGGTTTGCCGGTGGTGGGCCGGTTAAACGTCCGATCCATATGTCTAAGTATTGTTTTCGGGGTGCCGGCAACCGTGTTTTCTTATCGGTTTGCCAATGGCGAGCCGGTTACACACCCGATCCATACGTCTAAATATGGTTTTCGGGGTGCCGGCAACCGGGTTTTCTTACCGGTTCACCGGTGGTGGGCCGGTTAAACGTCTGATCCATACGTCTAAGTATGGTTTTTGAGGTATGTTGAGGAGTCGATCGTACCTAGGTACTGGTGGCAGTGGCTGGTCGTTTACCAGGCAATCAGTTGATTTTTTCGCGCATCGTCTCGTCTTGTGCGGGTTGTGGTCTGGGCGTCCAACAGTCTGAGCTGGCGTGCATGGGCGAGCTTTCCTCACCTTCGCCTGGGATAGTTGACGTTCTAACTTGGGTTGTGTTGAGGTGTTGAACATCCTCGGGTAATGGTGACGGTGGCCGGCTGATCTTTCCTGGCAACCGGTTATTTCGCCTGCACGCTTGATTATACGTTAGTTCCAAAGGTGGGGAAGGAGTGTTGTCCCTTCCCCTTATCCATGGATATCGGTGTCGTGTTGTGTAGAAAGGTCGGGACATTTTCTGGTGACTCATTTTTTGGCATCTTGTTTTGCTGATTCTGTATGGGGGTTTTCAAGTGGGTGCCCGTGATGGAGTTTGCACAAGGTAGCTGTTCTGACCCAATTGTGCTATCTGGACCTGCAGGGGAATGAAAGGTAGCTCACCTCACGTCAAGAGATAACTGCTTGGACATTCACGCATGTGAGTTTGGAAACGTAGTTCCCTTGTCTAGCAGAAGCGACCCTTAGGCGACAAAGACGGGTCGAGAGGAGAGATCCGAGAGCTGTCCTTCTGCCCATAGTCATGCTGATTCATCCTCGCTAGTTCGCTCTAGGGTTGTAGAAATGAGGGGTAGAATCATGCGGGTTCCGGAAATGTGGGCATTAGAACCCGAGGGTGGAAGTGACTTTCAGCGGGATGCCAAGCCCAATGTTGACGACTTAGCTGGGATGTCAAGCCCTAGGATAAGAGAAAAAGGGAGAAGTGGATGTCGGCAAATGGGTTCCGGCACCCGGTTGTATTGGCGGACTTCGATGGGTTGCCAAGCCCTGAAAGAAGGGGACACTTGGTCAATCGCGACAAGCCGGGTATTGGACTGCCAACAGATGGCGGAATCCTAAGATCTACCCTTCCCTTACA
>JAMKPZ010003403.1:0-38680 GCA_024699675.1 Amphibolis antarctica
CTGCAACAATACCAATGTTTAAAACTAGAATAAGTCTACCAAATGGTTTTAAATTATTTCACCAAAGATGTATATGTCACATAATTAATATTATTGTATAATCAGGTGTAAAAGAAATTAAAATTTATATTGAACTTATTAGGGATGCTGTAAGTTTTATAACTAGTTCAAGAAAGCGGTAGCAAAAATTTGATGAAACATGTGATACTTTTGAAATGCCGCACAAAAAATTCTCTTTAAATGTTCAACATAGGTGGAATTCATTATATTTAATGTTAGAAAGTGTATTACCATATGAAATTCCAATAATGTCTTTGTATAATCATCATCATTGTGATGATTATCAAAAACAATTGATTGATAATGATTTTAAAATTGTAAAATGTTTTGTTGAATTTTTAAAACCTTTTTATGATGCAACAGTTAGATTATCAAGAATTTATTATTCTACATCTATCTATGTGTTACATCATTTATATGATATTTCACAAGTTTTTAATAAATATGAGGCATATCCATTTTTCGAACCAATAGTAAATAACATGAAACAAATTTTTTTAAAATATTGGAATGAAATCCCTACATTACATATTTTGAGTGCTTGCTTAGATCCTAGGTGTAAAATAAGATATGCTAGTAAATTAATTAGGGGAATACAAATGAGTTTAGATGTAGATTTAAGATTAAATGTTAGTACAATAGAAGAAGAATTAAATCAAATGTTTGATTTATACACACAAAGATATGGATTAAGAATAGAACATTCTCCTCCACCAATGTTCACAATATCAGAATCAAATGTTGGATCATCTTTAGATTCTCGGGCATTTTTACAATATCCAAGATTTGATGAAGATATTCTAACATCATCATCATATAATTATAATCTTATACTATCTAGACAAGAATTAATTACTTTTAATGTAACGAATCACCAATCATTATTATTTACTCAACATTCTAACTTAAATATGTTTGATGTTTTAGATTGGTGGAGGTAACAATCACTGATTTTTCCAATATTATTAATAATGACAAAGGATTTATTAACTATTCTAGTGTCTTCAGTAGCTTGTAAACAAGTTTTCAATATGAGTAACAACATGCTTGATGACCGAAGATGCAAGCTTAAAGAAGATATAATAGAAGCAATAATGTGTATAAAAGACTAGGAGCTTGCTGCACTCCGTGAACAATATCAAGTTGAAGATTTTATTGAGCAACTTACAAACTTAAATATTTCATAATTAAAACATTTTTATTTTTATTTTTCAATTTGTAATTTTTTTAAAAATGTAATTTAATTTTGTTATAAAATTTGTTTAAATGTAATTGTAAATTTGTAATAATGTAAATATAAAATACGTAATTTATTAATAAATTAAAACTTAATTTAATTATATGCATTGTTGTCTGATTATCTCATATATTAAGTTGTTGAATACTTGAATGTTGAATTAAATTTAAATATTGATGGTTGAACGGTTGTATGCACGGGCGGGCGAGCTGGGGAACTGTGCCTGGGCCGGCAACCAGGTCATTGGGTCGGTTGTCAGGTCATTGGGCCGATAGTCGGCTCGCAGTGCTAGGTCTCGCCGTCCCGCCTGAGGGGGAAGGCCGTGTGGGCCGGTAGGGACCGCGGAGTGAACGATCATGTGGGCGGGAGGGGGGTGAACCGTGAACGGGTCGTGCAGCTGGTGGAGGAGACGGGCCGTTGGGTCTTGGATCAGCTACCAGGTCATTGGGTCGGCCGTCGAGTCGTAACGTCGAGTCCCGGGAAGAATCGTGTTGGTCAAACTCGTGTCATTGACCGGTACAAATAATATTTTTTTGTGTCACTGACCGCACCTGAGTTGACCCATTGGTGATATAGGTCATACCATGTCGATACAAAAATCATGTCGTACTGGTCCGACACAATTTTATCATTTTGGGGGATTACTAATTTAATCATAGACTGTGCATGTGGGTTCTGTTGTTTAATTAGATGGAGGGCAAACAAAGGCAACCCAAAACCAAACCATGGGGAAGAGCGCATTTGGAGTGTTTGTTCCCACCTAACGTTCCTACCTCAATCCCATGACCTGCCAGCATTGTCTTCTTCACCTGGCTTGCTTGCTTGCATATGTTGGGGTGGTCCATCCAATGAAGTAAAGAAGACTATCACACTTGGGTGAAAAGTTCCGGTAAATTATATAAATCACATATACCTCAGGGTGAATTTTATTATATATATATAATACAAGAAGTAAACACAATCCACCTCTCCTCTTCCTCTTCTGAAATTGAGAAATGTCCATGGCAGAAGTGAAGAACGAAGAAGAATTGATGGAAGACGGCGATGATGACACTCCGACGTCTCCAACGCGTCATGCAAGGGGAGAGGAGGAGGTGGAAGAAGAGAAGGCAGGAGATGACGGTGGTGAGGGCCGACACAAGTCGACGTCGTCTTCCGTCGGAGGGCAAGAGGACGATGGCTATCACACTCCAACGTCGGCCAGCCACAGAATTCCATCACCGGTTCTGTGCCCGTGGGCACCAAGGAAGCCGTCGATGCTGAGGCGGCGGAAGAAAAGGCGGACGATCTACCTGGTGAGGCGACGATTCCATGGGTGGGAAAAGGTCGAGTGGATCGTTTCCCTAACCTTCACATCCTCTGCTTGCTCCTGCAACACCCACGCATTGGAATGTTTGTCTTGCTTTAGTATAATATAATACCTAGCAGTACTACAAATTTTATGTTTCTGTTATTTTTTGTACCTATACAGATATATTTTATTTCTACAATTTGTTTTGTTAAATTTTATGTTGTTTCTTTTTTCATCACGTGAACAAATGAGTTATTAAATTTTCTACAGGTAGTTACGATTTTTTTTTGAAGTATTGCATTCAAGCTTCCATATATATATATATATATATATATATAATTGTATTTTGACAAACCAAAAGACAAAAGTACACTCATAGCGCCTAAAAAAAGCAACCACATAACTAATTAATCCCACGATAAAAGTGAAATCCTTAAACAAGTGTAGCGTCGTCGCTCCAACAAAGATAAGGTGTAGAGTCTACAATAGTTGTAAGTAGATTGCACCCACAATCAGATCAATTGGAGGCTTATAAGACATTTTACTGGCACCAGAATTTGAGTCTGTCTGTGTACGTTTAAAATTTAAGAAAAAAATATTTTAAAATTATTTGTATATTTAGAAATTTTATAAATATTTTATATTTTAATATTTTAAATATAATTTTACATTTTTCTTATAAAAGTTTAATAATGATTAAGGAATATTAGATAAAACACAAAGTCAGAAAATTACTTCATAATGAAGTTTTCTCTAACGATAGGAATTTTTTCGACTCAATAAGTAAAAAATGATAAAGAAATTTATACTTGTCGTAATGAAAAAATTTAAATTTTTTTCAAATTTTCTAAAATGTACAAACACCTAGTAATTTTTTTAAAATTTTTCTTTTTCCAGATTTTCAAAGTGTAAAAACCTCTCCTAAATAGTTTATTTAAATATTTAATGTGTTCACCAACTCTACTCTCTTACTTCAAAAGTAAGAAAAAATAATTTTTAAGTAAATAATTTTAATATTAAAAGAAAAGAAAGAATAATTTTGATAATGAATTAAAAATATCAATATTATCGTGAAACATGAACAATTGACTTATTAATTACGATTTTTACTTCAATAAGATTTAAATATCATTATTTCTAAATTACCTGAGTTTTTTTTTAAAAAAATGATGGAGATGCATAGATGTGGGTGGCTTCTGTCAATTTTTTAATTTTTTTTATCAATATTCGAAAATTTTGAACTTCTGCTCTGCTCTGCTCGCTCGGTGCTCACTTCGTCTGCATTCCCACCGGCAGCGTCCCGTGCACCTCCAAACCCTAGCACACATGGCCCGGAGAGCAACGCCGCCCCACGTTTCCCACTTCCACTTGGACGATGCCGACCTAGACGACGCCGACCTGTGGGCAGTGATCGACTCGGCGGCCACCAAATCCGCCGCATTCCTTTCCCGAAAACCCTTTCTTGCCCTCAAGAACTCGACGGCCCCGATCTTAAAATCCCCCGCGTCCCACTCGTCTCCGTCGTTGCCCCCGAAGTTGCGGCGCATGGAGGACGGAGAGGTCGTGCAGGAGGAGACGCTGGGCGTGGGGCTCTGCCGGCCGCAGAAGATCGGAAGGTACGGGGATTGCTCGGCGCCGGGTGAGGAGAAGCGCATGGTTGTGGTCAGACATTCCCCGCAGCAGTTGAGCCCCAAAGTGACGTTCCCCGGTTCGCCGGTGCTGGAACCGGCGGTGGAGCGTACGTCGCCGCATAGCTTGTCGGGAGTGTTCCCTCCGGTCGACTTGTTCAAGCAGTATCAGAATGCTGCCATGGCGGTATATTTCTCCTCTTTCATGTTCCTTTTTTATTTTTCCGAAATCCGAATTTCTAGTTTCAGTGCGATGTATTGAAGAATCAGATGATGCGGTCCGTCTCTAGGCATAATTTTTTCAGCGCATTACTGCAGTCACTTTAATGTTATTATCTCTGTTAATTTGTCGGTTAAATGATGCTATAATTGATATCGTCACTTTGAACGACTGCGTCCGAACAGGCATGTGTAAAAGCATATATAACAGAGATTTATGCTCCAAGACATGTATGTCACTCTTGCGATGGGAATCATTTCTTATTCTAAAATCATTTTTAAGGACTAGAAGCATAAGACTGATCATCACATTACATGCTGAATTACATCAGGTATATTCTAGATCATACCAGATGCATGAAAAATGTCTGTGAAACGTATAAAAGTTCGTTCAATATTTCACATGACAGAATAATCAGTAGTGGCATACATGTGAAACAACCGCTTCTTAATTGCAATTACAATTGCATATATGCCTCACTACTTATTTGTATGGTAATCTTGAACATGCTTAATTGAAATCACTGACGTGCAAGACCTATGGTAATCATGATTGTGTAAGGGTCCCTACTCCCTAGAAAATTGGCACTTAGTAGATAACGTGAGGTTATGATCCTCCTAAGCTCATGGATCTCACACAAATCAATTACTTTTATTCTTACCTTAAATCACAGTGATAATTCACGAGTTTTTATTATATAATGTTGTGTTCGAATTTGGTATTGTGCAAATCCGTGCATTTTTCCTTTTTGGTATTTATCAAAAACTAGTACCGTAGAATTCTTTTTCTTTGGAAGCTGATTCAAGGTTGTATTTAACTTTCCTCCGTTTTGCAATTTTTCCTTTTTGTAAATCGTCAACCCGTATATCATGTATTTTGAATTTTAAAGTAACGAATCTTCTCTTTTCTCTCAATTTTCGAGAGTTTTAAAGTTTACTAGAAATTTGTGTTAACTCTACTTTGCTTAATAGATTCTGGAGAAAACAGATTACACCATGATATCTGGGAATCCCTTTATCAAGAAATCAGGTAGTTTTTAATATTATTCAGTGATATTTTTCTATATTGAATTGTATGATTTACTTTTCAAAATCTCTCTTGTCTGACTTACATGGATGCCAGGATGGAGAAAAATAGCATTTTACTTCAATCTTTCCTTCGAAATCAAAGATAAAACTGTTGAATATGATGAAAATCGGAATGTTCTGCGTGCTGAATTTGTGGTCCGTGCATACATGCAGTATGTATAGCTCCTTTGCTTTCATTGATTTTAAGTATATTTTCATATAACTTCGTTTTGTGTTGTTGAATACACTTCATTGCTTAATTATTTTTCCATTTTTCTAGGGGTGGCCGGTTTTCAGATGGGTGGGGCTCATGTGAACGGCGTGAGAAGAGATTTATTAGACCCAACCATGACATTCCTAGCACGGCGGAAACCAGAGCTAAAAATAAAGCTTGTCAAGTAAGCTTTTCCCCATGATTTATTTTATTTTGTCCCTTGTATTCTATTAATTGTTCATGCATTTGATTTTTGTTTTGAGCAATTTGGAAGGCCTGAAATTATAATTTTCGCATCCAGGATCTCCTTGGCGTTGGGCAATACCATGCTTGTTAAGCAGTGGCCATCTGTAGGCATCGCCTTTCACTATGACATTTAATTCTTCACAATTGAAATAAATTGTAAATCCGTTTTTGTGTATCGGATGATAATTGAAAATTGTAACAAAGTAATTGGTCTTTGCAAAATAGACTTTTTGGGAAGTTTCTTACACTTCCATGAATAGATGCTTAAAATGGTTTAGGCTGAATAGATGTTTGGTTTCTATATCTTATGCTTGCTAATTATTTGTCATTGATCTGATGTCGAATTATCAAAATACTTGGGAAGGACGAACCTAATTCCGCAAATGATATTTAAAAGCCTGATTTAAGTTTGGATTCGCTTAACTGTGTGCTTCATTTGATTTTTGTCTGATCGTATGACGTATGGTTACTTGATTTTAGATTTTCATGGATTTCCGTATTTAGATAAAAAGCCGTTGTGTTCGTTTCTTTGCCACATTTTATTGCAATTTAGTTAATGCTAAGAACACGTTGATCCATGTCACTCAATATTTGTTAATCGCGCCATGCCTTCATGTTCTTCGAAGCATGTCGAAAATTTCTTTACCAAATGCAGGCACAATGAGCTTGTTACCATACATTTATATACATTACGATTATACTTTGAACGAACTTGTTACTGTATGTTTACACAGGCAAATAAGCTAGGACTTGCGTTGGAATGTATGGTTGTCCCACACGCGAATTTATACTTTTACCCCCACACTTTTGATATGTGATTTTCAATCATTCGTGCGTTGCCTTCGAACTCGTCTTCCACAAACTACAATGTCTCATTTATCATATCTACAATGTCAGATGCCTCATTTATCATATCTACAATGTCAGATGTCTCATTTATCACTTATTTGTGTGAAAAGACTCTAATCTGTCTTTTTTATAATGATAATATAAAATTTAATGGTTAAAATTGAACATAAATTGATCAATTTAATACCTTCAGAATAAGAATCAAATCGTACTAAATTTAAATAAAACTTTTATCACTTATTTGTATTCTTCTAATGATAATATCCATGGAAGAGAAATAAAGCATCAATATTGTGTTCTTTCAAAAATAACTAGAAATAGTATTCCAAATGGTATTTTTGCGGTTAGTGATGGTGCTGATCTCAAATGACACCTCAGTGATGGCATGCTCAAAATGAATGGTGATGATTGAACCACTTGCAATTATGGTAGCCCTGTTCCTAATTTCTCGGAGGGTGAGATCTCAAATGATAAAATAAGTATGATCACCCATGTGTCATATCATGACCATGGCAGTCTGGTTTGTAGGCTCTTGCGGTCTACTTCATCCAACCTCAATGGATCAAAAAAAACACAACATACCAATACAATTCATGCTCAAACAAAACATAAACATGATAAAAAACATGGTACCATGACCACCTAGTCTTTTCTTGAAGGTTATAGCTAACTAATGCAATTCCCTAGGTGTTTTCCAACAGCAGAAAAATGCATGAACTATCAGTGAAAGGAAACAAATGTGAATAAATAGAGAAAATAACCCAGAAAGATCGAATGCATGATCATTTTACAGTGGGCGTTAAGATCATGCAGGGAAATCGGAAGGGTCGAACAAACCGTGCCACGATCTATACACAATGAGAATAAATACTATTGCACATGAAATAAATTACAACTTATTTGACATTTTCTTACAAAAAAGGATATTTGATATTATACAAAATGTCTCATCGCATCTTTAACATTGCAAGGACTGGATATCTTCGATTGCTCAAAATGAAAAATCACGTACCACTGCGTAACCGCTGCATATTTTTTTTGAAAATGAAAACCATTGGCAATGAATGTTTTCATAATCTCCGTTTTTCTTCTCTATGTTTGACCCAAGCGTTCCTGGATTCCAACCCAAAAAAATCCACATAAAAACACGAAGGCTTTATGAAAAGAATCTGCACGAAAATGATATAGCTGGACAACGACAAATAAAACATGTAGCTTTGCACCTATTTTTATGTGAATAATTTCTCTACTCGTCCATTTAAATACCAAAGATGCATTTGAAATTTTGCTTATATAACTATGCCATCTGATAGAAGGCCCTTCTCCCAAAAAAGACACTTCCAATAATATCCTTCTTTCAAAAACTGTAATATACGTTTAAATATGCATTCCCAATAAATTACAGTTGCATAAATATGATATGAAACCCCATCAAGACATCTACTTATGGAATACATAGCCAATTGTAACATATCAAATTGGATGATCCCTAACAACTGGAAGAATCTAACCAAAGACCCATCTCTTGTACCTTGTGCTTGCACTACTTTGGGCTGAATAGCATCAACTCTTGGTCAAGTTCCAGAACATTCCATAACTTATGTAAACAGCGGGGAAAAAATAATCTAGGGCCACCTCAAGAATAAGCCCAAGTTGATAATACCAGTGAACATATGTAGCCTCCATGTAGCCCTGCACTATAATGAGTACTTTGAAGGTCATTGAAAGGTCCTAACCGGTACAACTCCGATGGACACAACTTGGGATTTCATTTCATCTGATATAACTAAGAAGTTTTTTGCATATGGACACCAGTAAGGTCCATCTGTAAATACTTTTGGGAGATGTTAGAAGGCACATTCTAGACCTAGTTTAGAAGTACAATATAGATAATATAGAAAAAAGGCAAGGCTAGATTTGGAAATCATCCTTTAGGATGGGGGGCGGGGGTTGTACACGTTTGAAAATACCAAAACCGAAAGTCAAAAAAGAAAAGTGAAATTTATGGGTGTTTGTGCTACCTGAAATCTGTAAAAAGGAAAGTCAAATTTTCCGTTAGTATAGAAGGCAAGAGAAAGCCTACTTTCCAATCCAAACCCTTTGAGAAAGTCAGGTTTCATCTGGCAATCTCGTTCACCGAAGCCCAATCATACCTCCCTTCTACCTTTTTTTTTAAAAAAAAAATTCCCTTCTACTTTCTTGCTTCCCTTCCACTCTCCTTCACGGACGCCCCCTCCTCTCACCAATTCTCTCCTCCACCATCTCCCCTCCCCTTGCCTTGGCCTCTTTTCATCCCTCACTGCATCCACTCCAAATCCTCCCAAGACCTCACCCTCATCACCTTCTACCACCCCAACATCTATCACCCCCACCACCTCAGTCAGCACCTCTTTACCCTCGTGGCCGATCCTCACCACCTTCCCACTGCAGTCTCCCTCTTCAACTCCATTGTCAACAACTTCCTTTATGGTAGCGGCGTTTGTCTTAACACATCCAATCAAAATCAACAGGGAGGGGATCGGAAGTGGCTGAGGTTGCAAGTTGCTGTGGCTACTACGTAGGTGGCAGTGGTGGTGGCCATCACCAACTTAGAATCAAGAAAAAAGAAGAAATAAGATGACGGGAGAAAATAAGAGAAAAAAGGAAATAAGAAAAACAAGAAAATAAAAAAATGAAATAAAGAGAAAATAAGAAAGGAAAAATAAGGGAAAAAGAGAAAAATAAGAAAATAAGAAAGGAAATAAAATGATCTAGGAAGATATAGTTTTATTTGAATATTTGTATTTCAGTTTCAGTTAGTACTAATTTTCCTAACTTTCAAAAAAAATCATTATTTTTTCTATTTTCATGATTTTCTATTACGTGCACAAACACCCCATTTTTTGTCTAACATTCTTAACTATCCATTTCTAGTACCTGTACATTCTGAATATTCCTTTCTGAACATTTCATCGTACACAAATGTGCCCTTGATGCTAGATACCACAAGAAGCGTTCCAACTACAGACAAGAGAAACGAATACTTTTAATCACCTAAATGTTGCTAGCTTCTACTGAAATCTGTGACATGTGGGTACGTTTAAGAAACTATGTGGGTAAGTTTAAGAAACTATTGGGTATTTGGGCCTTCTACCACACCACTATAACTTGGAATCTGCATGACCCAACAGAAAATTACAATGGCAAACAAGTACTTACCGTGGCTATCCCCAATGTATAGCCAGGGAAAAGTCCAATCATACCAAAACTTGTCTACACGAGCGAAGAAGCTATTTTCAAGATTTGTATCTATAATCTCTATGCAATAATGGAGAAATCTTATAATTTTCCAAGAATCAACCTTAAATATTTAGAAAATATAAATCTGGGAAGAAAATGAGCAGCATCAATTGATGGTTGGGACTAAAACCTGAATCATCTGCATTAGTTTTGGATGCTGCTCTAAAAGCTGACATAACTTATCCCGGTCACTCAGCAAGGCCTGTGGAAAGCCAGTAAGTGGGTGCATTACTGCAAATTTTGTTGAATCACAAAAACCTAAAGGGTGTGTACTGGAAAGTACCTGGATTGCTTCAGGAGAAGAAAAATATTTCTGAAATGTCGCCCCAGAATCTTGTTGGGATGAACTCTCAGTTGTGCCATACTGATTCAGCAAATGACGTTGTTCAGTCAAAGACTGTGGCACCTGTTGAAGAGATTCCTGTTGTGCTTGTTGATAAAGGTGCAATTGAGGGATTGGAATCTGCTGTGGAGCCTGCAAGGGCTGCACCTGAAGACCATTCTGCTGTAAAGATACCATTTGCTCAGTCTGAGTTTGAGATACTTGAAGAGGTTGTCTAAGAGACTGAGAGAGATGTGGTGGACGAGGAAGCTGTGGTGGTGGTGGTGGAGGGAGTGGATGTGCATGGACATTATGCACAGAAGCAAGATGGCTGGGAATCACTGGTGAAGGATTGGATATGTTCAAGCCTTGTTGAGTTGATGGGCTAGCAAGAGCAGCAGGACTAGATGCTGGCCTTGTAATCAAAAATGAAGTTATTGGAGGCATCGTAAAAGATGGACTGCCCCCTGTAGGAAAAAGACCAAACCTTGGATCATTTAGAGGGGCAGATGACATAGAATACTGAGAGCTGGAGAAAGACTGAGGACCAGAATTTATCATCAATGGCTGCGACATTGAAGAAGAATGTAATGGTGGGGGAGTAGGAGGAAGGGGTGGCACAGGACGACTACAAGTTGATGTGAGTGTTTCATTTATTCGATCTTTAGAAGAAACTGTAGTCCACGAATACTTGCTGTCGATATAACTGCTATTAATGGGCAGCAGCATGTGATCTGATTTAATCTGCAAAAGAAAACAGAAATGTAGTTGACGACATATTTATAGTTGACAACATATTTATAATGAAAGAGCAGCAATCATAAAGCAAAATGTTTTCCTACATGGACAGTTGCCGATTTGCTGGATGCATTGGAATCATATGCTTGCAGTGGAAATCCAGATGGAAGGGGAGGTTGCATTTCTCTAGTAGGCTGAACATATGGTGACCGAAGATGTTGCACAGGCTCAACATTTTGAGAAGGCACGGATGAGACAGGTGGAGGTGTAGGCGGCAGTGGTGGTTGGTTCAAGGGTAATGTTTGTTCATAATTTCCATGGGATTTCATAGTTGATGTATTTTGAGGTTTTTGTTGGCTTTCCCTTAAATGAAAACTAGATGAAGATGGCCGAATATCTCCAATTGGCCCAGAAACACCATATAAATTTGGTGTGAACCCATTGGCATGTCTTGCATGTGAATCATCTGCTCCATGGGGGACCACAACTGGTGCAATATATTTAGATTCATCAGAATGCTCGTGAGAAAGCTTCTTTGTGTTAGTTCGACGATGACTCTTATCAGATGGAACATTTCCATCACAAACTGATCGCAAGCCAGGTCGAGAAAGGGACGTCATCGAAAAGAACTCAGACTGAGAATCTCCATTTACATCACCTTCATTTTCTTCAACAATTGAACTTGGAGAATTTTCGCCAGCAATAACAGGTGCAGGCTGTATGTTGTCGTCGGGTTGTGGAAATGGAAGCCTGTCATCAGATTCTGATTCCTCATCAAAGACTATATCAATCTCAGGAAGATCATCCTCTATATCAGTCTTTATTAGCTGAGATGTGTCTGACTTATCATGCAGGCAGCCGTCACTTTCAAGTGTGGAGCTCTTGATTTGTGAGACTTCAGCAGCTGTTCCAGCCATGAGATTCCTCCGCTCCCTTTGCCTTGCCATAAATTCATCCACATGAATTGATGGAGGCCTCCCACTTGTGGACCCTCCACGCTGGGAAGACCCCACAACACCAGCACTGATGTTTATTCCCTCGATGTTCCTTTCCCTAGCAACATAATCATCAACATGCATGGAAGGTGGTCTACTAGTGTTTGGCTTACGTTGCCGGAAAGTATCTCTACGAGAAGGACCAGAAGTGGAGCTTGGTGCTCCCATTCCTCGAGCAAATGCATTTGAAGCTACAGCTTCAAACCCTGCATTATCTCGTGCACGCCTGCTAGGACCATCTGAAGAAGAAAGCTTTCTTTTCACAGGTAAAGATGGTGTCATTAGTCTATCAGACGATGAATCAGGGAAGTCCCACATGAATTTCCCTGAAAGACCTCCAAGGATATCTTCGGCTTTTTCCACATCTCTGAGGATCTTCCACAGATCCAAAACTGAAGGAATAGCTATATCTTCAAATGATAGTGCACCACCGGATGGTACAAATTGCTGTTTGCTAATGGTCTCTCGAGTGCTAATGCTGACAAAAGAATCCTGGCTTGGAACACTGTCATCTTCTTCAGCTGGTAAACAGGTTGGCCTCTGCAGCAGTTGCAACAATTTCATGACAGTCTCCTTAACCTGCATTTGACAAATTATTACTTAAAGAGCAATGACAACATGCATGAAATAAAAGATGTCAAGATGTACCTGGTGCACAGTATATTTTGCACATGAAGAAACCACATTTTCATGCTCATCATTCATTCGATCAAACAAAGCAATCATATCATGCACATCTTTCAGCTTTTCCTCAAGGGAACCTTCACCTTCATCCGAACCATAGGGTAGTCCGAATAGAAACTTTAGTAATTTTAAGCTCTCAACACTGTAAAAAAGATGTAAACAGATAAAAT
The DNA here is from genome assembly GCA_024699675.1 of Amphibolis antarctica. NCBI lineage: Eukaryota > Viridiplantae > Streptophyta > Magnoliopsida > Alismatales > Cymodoceaceae > Amphibolis > Amphibolis antarctica. The sequence continues at coordinate 13,001 of JAMKPZ010003403.1, forward strand.
AAGAATTATTTTATACAACGGCATGTTAAAATACCTTTTGAATGCTAAATAGCAGACTAGCATATAGTTGATACAATTTATATGGCTGTCCTAAGACATCTGAGCACCTAGTGAGTGTCAAATACGAAATAGTAAAAATCACAATCCGTGAAATCCACAAGTGTGGTATGCGATCACACCATTGGTGTGTCTTACATCCTGTGTGAGTTGTGCTTTAGTTCCTAACCAGGAAAAACCAATTTAATTTAAATCTAGGATCAAAAAAAAAATCTAGGATCTTAGACCCAAGTTCCCAAAGGAAAAAGTTGGAAGTAAATTGAAATAAGAATATTGTAGAAATGTGAGACATCCAACTTAAACTTAATTGGGCATGAGTGTAAAGCCCATCTCTTTATACATTAGCACAATTGTTCTCACTTTCTAATGTATTATTATTTCACCACTGCTCTTCACTTATGACTTTTTTAAGTCTCACAACTGTTATTTTCGGAACAGATGGATGTGTAAAAACTTAGACTTAGAAGATCATTTTTGAATCTAATATTATGTAACTGATATCATGTAGAAATGCAAGACATCTAACTCTAAACTAATTGGTTATGAATGAAGAGGTTATCTCTTTCTTTATGAGTTTTCTTCCCATTTTTCAATGTAAGATTTTTCTAATAGATAGATTATATTATCAAATCCAAAAATTAAAGTTTAAATCCTTGAATTTCAGAAGTCAACGTGATAACCAAAAGCCCTTAAAATCACATTTCTTCAGGTTTTAGATAAAACCACAGATTCTAAAGCCCCAACCAAACTAGACCATTGTGTAAAGAAAAACTAGGCATGTCCATATGCTAACACTAATAGCAGCAATTTTCCACCTTTTTAGGCAACAATGTAGCTAACTTCACTTATGTTGAATGAACATGAACCACCAGTTGGTGATTCAAAACGTTACGAAAAAGTATTTTTGAATATTTTAATGTCTGATATTTGTTTGCAGAATTTCATTACTGCTTTATTTCAACTTTAGATTTTGTGAAAAAAAATCTAGCAAGCAATGGGAATAAGTGTGACATAATCGACCATGACAGGATCAGTGACACAAATCAACTAACACACGGCTATTTCCTTGGTAAGGTATGTGTATCTTCATCATTTTTATTATTTCTATCCATATGGTAAGTAATAATTCTCCTATACAAAGGAAATTGTACTCTTTCTCGTAATGATAACAATATTCCATTCTCCCCTTCTTGACATGGTATAAGAGAAGATTGAAATGGACGCAAGTTCAGACACATCCACCAAATCCAAATAGAGACACTTGTAAAACCTAAAATAAACCACAATGTAAAGTCAAATAGTCTCACATCAAAAATGTGAAGCTATGACCTATACTATATAGAAGAAACTCTCTATTTACTTCTATTCAATGTTGAGTTAAATGTTTACATTTCAATAAAATATCAGAGAGGAAAAATGGGGGGAAAACCTTATCCAACCTCCTCTCTCAAGTCTCACCTTCCTTTCATTCGCTAACAGTACCTCTTCAACAATTCCACTACTTACGTCCTACATCAAAGAGTGGTATTTGATACCATCACCTTCCTCCCACTAGAATTGTTCCCACTAGACTTTCACAATCCCTACTTGCCCTTAGACATCACCATCACAACCATCATTTTCCACCTCATCACGACCACTCATCTTCATGAAGAAGTGGATATGACAAAAGTGGCCATAATGGAAAAATCAATGTTCATCACTAGAGAAGTCCCTATCAAGCCCACCACCTACAAGCTCAATTTCATTTGGATGGCATGGCATGTGGTGTTCCTCGTCGTGATGGTAATCATAATACTTTCTCCTTTCTACAATCGCACTATGGGATTCCCTCAAAACATCAAGTTCAGTTCACAAACAGTTTTCAGTGGAGATGTGCACTGCATATAAGTGGATCATGAAGTGGACCTTCTTGTGGCTGGTCAAACCTCACCTACCTAGTCATCTCCGTCCAGTTTATACCATATCAATATGTATCATTGAAATTTCGACGATCCAAATCGATTCTTGAAGCTATCAATCTGATAACCACAGGGGTATTAGTATTGTAACAGTTTTGGGCAAAATTTCAATTTATACTGGTCAAATCAACCAATAAAGATCCTTTTATTCTTCTGTGCAGCCTTATCATCCAATACAAACAAGATTTTGACCAAAATCATGGAGATGCCAGTGCTAAAAATGCAAGACTTGAACCTGTGATCTACTGACACAACGAAGTGTTTTCCTCTGGATTAAAGCTGCAACAAGGACTTTGAGCTCCAACATCACTCTAATCTTCTTAAATCTTCTCCAAATCATGCACAAGGTAAAGTTTTAAACCATTTCCCTCTTATGTAAGGTTAGATCTTCGCTTTTTATGTTACATCTAAAAGATTATTTTTGCTAGTTAGGCATATTCTTTGTAAATCACGAATTTTTCATGATTTATTTTATTCTTTTTCACAATTTTATTTTGTCACATGTTTATAGCAAAAAGTCAATGGATTTGTCTTATCAAAGGTTATCTAAGGTACATACATTTTTATAATTAATTTTTCACATAATGTTTTTTTCCATTTTCCAATAAATATTGTTGTTACTAGGTGGCATTCATTGGATCTTTCAGATTTTAGGTTAAATCTAAAATGATTTAGCTTAGTTTTAATTTTTTTGTAAATTTGGATTTTTTGTAATCCTAGATCTACTTATGCTTCAAGTCATCAAAGTAACCAGAATCATCATATAGGACTATGTAAAATATGAGAAAGGGACTACAACCATTAAAGAAAACAGATAGAGATATATGAGAAAATAATGAAAAAGCTTTTAGGACATGAACAACATTATCCATACATAAGTTTATCTCAAGAATGTGCCCAACACTGAATATTAAGAGATGGATACCGACTACTAGAGATGTTGTGTCACTACCATGTCATAGACTATGTAAAATAAAAAGAAAGTATGAGATGTAATTCAATGGAGTGTGTCTAACTTGTGTATCTACAGTGACAGTATCAACAAGGCAATGATAACGACTATAATCCCCCTAGAATCACTACATGATATTGAATTGAATTTTTTCAAGATTAGCAAGTCATATCTTATGTTTCTAAAATGTTGTTGTTTAATTTTATGGCTATCTACAAGCATACAGACCATACAATTCATTGTATGCGATATTTTTTCAATATAATTAACTAAAAATTAAATCTAATTGATTTTAGATATCTATTATAATTTATTTTATTTTATCTTAGAGTTTCAAGTCAAAATTCAAGGTTTTTCCTTGAAAATTCACCATTTCTGTAACTGTCCCATCCACATCAAAATTTCCACCAATATTCAATACATTTCCTTTTTCCAATACACTGATACCTGAAACAATATTGATATTGAATACCTTGCCTTCATCTGACAGTAAAGCAGCATCCATTGCAATGGGAGCAAAACCTAAAGGGGAGATTACACATGGATTGATGTTTTCTAGTTGTGTTTCACATGGAAAAAGTGTTTCAAGGAAAAATAAAAAGTTGAAAGCAAAGGAAATGATCAAGTTTGTGGAAAATTACTTACAGAACATTTGGTAACAATTACTTGATACACCATATGGAAATGCCAGCTTAAAAAAATTTCCAGTTTCAACTAAAAAGTAAAAACACCAAAAAAATGGCTAGGTTCTTACATGATGAGTATTATTAATTGAGTCAGGTAGCATTGATCAAGTCAAATTGAGTGATATCATGCAAAAACACGGAAAATGCTTAAATATATTGTTAGTGTAACAAACATAACTAAAAACAAAAACAAGGAAATTGTAAGTATTGCGTTAACAATGCAATATAAAAATTTTCAGATCAAGGTGTACAACTGTCTCGGCAACCAGGCAGTGTATCAGTGTTCTAGACAGTAGTAGAAGCGTGTGACCATTCATAAATTTTCTACGTATGACCCCCTTCTCCCTTACCTTTGCACGTTCATAAATTTCATTTTTTTTATTGGTTTATAACTGCTCTACCATATATATTTTTGTAACCATTGAACTTTTGCATAAAAAAGAGTGTACACACACATGCATATACATATACATATGTAAAAGGTACAAAAATTCATTTGCAAAAACGTGTTAACAAAAACAAATGCACACGGATGCAGAATGAAATAATATATAATTATTATAATGTCAAGAACTCACTTATTATCTTGGATGCATATAGACAGAGCCCCTGTGGACAATGTGTGGATAGCCTCCACGCAAAAAGAAGTGTCATCCTTCGCTTCTAAAGACCTAAGCAGCTTCCTCCAGCAATTCAGAAAAGGAGACTCTGTCCAGTCAAACTCAACAGCAAGATCAGTGTCATTGTTCTGTGGATCTCCAACAGGATTTGACGTAGATCTAGTAAAATAGACTGCAAGAGTGCTTCTCCCCAAGCTGCTGAAAGCCATTTCTTTAATAGCCAAAAGGCATGCCAATAATTCCTTTCCAACTGGCAGAAGCTATTAAAATAAAAGGTGAAGAACATCTTTCATCAGAGTCACCCAAAGCAAATAGCATAAACCCTAGTGTATTCCATCCCAAAAAATGAAAAAGAAAACCACTTTCAATCATAAAAAAAGATATCATGAACATGAGGCATACATAATAGGAAACTGGATAAAAGGTTGTTGTGTCTTCATATTTTTTTAGGTTTCTTCTTATATATGCATTTTCATGTATAACATACTCTACAATTTCACATATAAAATCATTTTTGTTGTATGTACAGTATTTTAAGGCTTACTTGTGAATTTGAACAGCACACAATCAGTCAATTCAGTGCATTTTAAGCCAGCAGTTGAAAAAATACTGTTTTTTGAAAACTTTTGGAACTCTTTTCTTATCCCCCATCAATCCTCCCGAAGAGAAGCTTGATTTCCAACTCCAATTTGAACAGGAGTACACCATGCTAATGTGCCTTGGATGATCCACATCTCCAGGTCAGGTGCTAATGAACACATTGAACTATCCATGTAACTAAGAGCCCTCACAGCCTAGGCACAATGACGCAATTATTAGGGGCATGCTCTACCACTAAACTAAGCCCGTCATGCAAGCCTTCCATTGGGAGGCCCACAATTCCAAAAGCAAGAGAAACCCCTCTCTTTCCTTCCTTTTTGTGCCCCCATGTCTCCAACTTGAGCTTGTTGTTAAGATGTGATGGATATGCATTGCAACAACTAGACCATTAATAGCTATTGTTAATAATCTTACCTTTCATGAGAAGGCAACATGTTGACGTTGACTATCATTATGTTCAATATATGATGATGCATGGAATCATGCCTACACTGCCTACTAAGTCTTCAAAGAACTTAGTACTAGAAATTATTGCTAAGTTTTTGGGAAATATTTTTAGCATACCTACAAAATGTAGGGATGTTCAAATTCACTAAATACTTGAGTATTATGTTTTTGGGACACTTTTTATTAACCTACACGTGATGGACATATATGCTTCAGCTTGGAAGAGTGATAGAACTTATTGTGTATGAGAGGTTATTATGTTGTCAATTGTTATGTAATCAGATAATTGGATATCTATTTGTATCCAATCTCATAAACACACGCACACAAACACTCTTGTAATCCATCATCAGGGCTAATCTAATGATAGAAATCTTTTCTTATAAAATGAAAACATACATTAGTTACCACAGAATTCCAAGAAAAGAACTTGTAGTTTCAGGAATAATATTACCTGGCATATTTTAAGTAATTGGTGCCAAACAAATAAATTATCTTGCATGCTCAACTTCTCGTTGTTTTGCCTAGAGAACAAGGTAAATATATATATTAGCGGAAAAAAGGTAATTAAATACTTTCCCATATGGTTGATCAAAATTCATAATCTTACTCGTTTAAATCAGCATGTAGTATCACTGCTTGAGAACAAAAAATCAAAGACAAGGATTTAAAAACAGGTATGGTCCAAGCAAGCATGCAGCTTGCGGTCTTCACTTGAAACATGCTATCTGAGATGCCTTTCAGATCTACAGTTGCAGCCTCACAGCAACGCTCAAGTGCTTTAGCAAGTATATTGTATATTCCTTCATTTAGTAACAGTAACTGGACAAGAGATTGGATTATTTAAGCAGGAAGGGAAGATGGACATCATACTGAATGGTGAACACAAATCACCTTAGTGCAGGGATGCTCCAACAAGCTAGCAATAAAGTTTAGCAACCTGCACACCTAAATGGGGGAAATCACAATTATAATAGCCTAATATAAGAAAAGAAAGTATGTGATTGCAAACCTTGAACATGATAATATCTGACATAGAAGCTTCATGAATCTGTTTGTGCAACCACAAAATTGTTGGGCGTAAAACTTCCACAGCAAAATCAGTCTTTTGGCAAGCAAGACGAACAATAAATACTCGAAGCATGTCTTGTAAAACATCTAAGGCCTAGAATAAAAAATATATGAGATTTGCATAATACAAACAACAATAGATACAAAGAGATTAACATGCCAATGTAGCAAGTATTCCATACAGTGAATGAAAAGTGCAAGACAATTTGTGCCACTTGATCAAGTTGTTGCTTCAATCTTCCAAACAACAGCAACTGGTACTCTGGCTGCAAATACCAGTCAGCATAACTCTCCCCTTCAGATCCTAGTATCGTCCCAATACTCAAACTTCTGAGAGCACTCAAGGCTGGCATGCCGTTTTTCCAAAGCCAGATGCCTTCTTCTGGAAGTAAATCAGCCTTGCAATAAAATAATTCACTCACAATTAAGCCAATATTCAATGTAACCATAAAAAAGAATTTAGAAAATTGTTAACCACAATGGAGCAAAGGACACTAAGATTCTGCACAAGTTTCTTAACCATAAGACAAATCTAATCTATTGTAAACATTATACAATGCACTCACATGCTTCAACTGAAGATTCTCATTAAAAAGAAATAGGGAACACACCGAATATGCCACATATATGGGCAGGATTCCAAAGATTATACCGTAAAGTTTCATGTCCTCTTATAGGCTACAGCACGAAAAATTCAGGCATCATAAACGTTTTTTGATCAGTAAAGCGTTTTACGAAGTACAAACCATGAAGGTCACTGCTTTACAAGAAAATATCATTTGCTAACAATGAAGAAAGACAAGAGCTTGAATTGACATTATGAGAAATGCATAAGAAAGAAAATATACCAAGAGACAGAACAAGCTACAACCATCCTTTGGACCCAATGTCAAAAATAATGTAACATGAACATTTTCTAGGATACAATGGAATAAGCCAGGTGCCCATCCAAAAATCGGCCAACAGGTAAGGGCAGACACTAGCAGACGGCATACAGCATGCAGACCAAGTGCAGAACTGGGAAATGGCAATGATAACTCTGTTGCACAAGAAGCCACCCTTGGGCTGCAATAACAATGAGTATCATTAAGAACAAAATGCTAGATTAATTAGAAGGCCAATAGGCTGGGATAGTGCTTCAATAATAGAAAGCTTCAAGAAATTTGGTCACACCTAATCTCACGATGCAGCTTAAGAAGTGCATTGAGCAATTTTGAATTTCTATATTGTTCTTTAGCTTCCTGCAAGAAAAACAACTTGAAAGTTGGTAACTCACTAAATCTGTAAACTAACTGAGCTACATGATTCCGCAAAACAAATATCACATTTAAACACACTTTTCCTAGAATTATAAGTTTCTTCTTTGATTAAATCACCTGCTGGAATGTTCATTAATATTCTATTTATTGCCATGCTACAACCAAAGTAATGAAACTGCATATTTGTAGTAACATGATAACGGCATTACTTTCCCTTGGTAAGTTGCCACATAAACCATAACTGCACATTGACATGGGTTAGGGGATAATTACCAAAGAACCAAAATGGATGATATAATCCATTAAACTTGATTTTGAATATTTGGAACTTGCATTGTAAGACATAGATCAACTTGGCAAGGCACTAAACACCTTATGATTTACATTTTTTGCCTATATAATTGACCTATTGAATTTTCCTCTACACTAATGCTCCGCTATGTTACAACTGGTTTGAACATTGAAAACAGATCACATTTGCAATCAGCTTGATTCAGCTAGATGAAAACAACAACTCGAAAAATATATAAATAAATAGATGAAATATATTTCTCAGAGCTCAATAAAATAGAAAAATATGACAGAAAAGTAGGGCCAAGGTGCATGCTGAATAAAAACAAGCTCTGATAGATAAAGTCTAGAAAACCAAGTCTGAAATAACACATACTTTCAACTTGTGCAAAATATTTATCAGCAATATGAGTGAAGGAACCAAAAGATCAACAAGGCTTTGTTCACGACTACGTTCCAGCAGTAAATCTGATGTATAGTTGCATTCTGCTCCTTCATCAACAAGATGATCTGTACAAAAACACTCAAGAATCAATGATAGACGCAGAAAATAAAGTCTTTCAAAGTATCCACTAGAATAAGCATGATAGCCAAAAGAAAATCTAGGCTAAGAACATACCATAATTGTTTGATGATCTCTCTAGCATAAGCTTGCAATTGATCATTACCACATATATTAATGAAACCGCACCTTCCTCATACAAAGAAGCTGCCACAACCTAACAATTGACCACTAGTTAGAAAATCATACAAAATAGCTCAAGAAAATTAAGTACCTCATAAAAAAACATACAGGATTCTCAGAAATAAATGCCAATATCCTGAATGCTGTTGTAAGCTGCACTATAGATGTATTGCAGAGGGTAAGGCCATGAAAATACTTTTCTGAAACAAGCTTCCCAAGTAGATTATCTAAAATTTGTGAATCAGAACCGTTAGCTGAGTCCCCAACAACGTTTTCAACATCAACCGAGTCAGATACAAGAACTGTAGTTGAAGAAAGGTGAGCATCTCCTCCTGAAGCTAGAACAGCAGCATATCGAAGGAGTCCTATGGCCCCATTTTTGTGATACACAACACCAGCATCAATCCATTCTAACAATCTTGTTGGAGCATCCTTCCTACTGGATCCAGGAGAAGATGAATGTAAGGCTCTGTGAAGATCCATAGCATGTCCAATCCAGGAACTCAGAGATACAGCAGATGGATCAGTAACCAAAACTTCAAAAATCTCAGCAGCACAGTGAAAAACCACTAAATTCAACGGTGAAGTTCCTGAAATTATTGTAGAAGAAAAGTAAATGACATGCAACAAGAAAAATAAATATTGATAAAAGAGATAGTAACCAGTAACATGATTAAAGTAATGGCAGTCACAACAGCATCTTAAACAAAGTCAAAGTACAATATTTACCATTATTGTTTGCTCCAATAAGCTCATGGCCTTTGAAGGAACGCAATGCTTCCAATAGAACACAAATAGCCTGCATTGCAATGGAACAAGAAAAAAAGGACTACCTCCAGCTAACCAGAATCAAATGCAGATGAGTGAGAAAATCGCATTATACCTCAGGGAACCGTCCAATAACAAGCAACGCTTCACGGCCAGATTCAGTTCTGTGTATTAAATATTAATGTTACTGAATGTCAGATATTCCACATTTACAAGAAAGAATGAAAGGAAAAATAAACATACCTAGAAGTAGCACAAAGATCCCAAAGAAGCCATAGCTGTTCTTCAGAATGGTTTCCACTTACAAGCAAACGATCAATGGCAAGTACCTTAAGAGCATAAAGCACAAACACAAGCATAAGGAAAGAGGTAAGGAAAGAGGGAAAGCATTGAACATGAGAGAATGTGCAAAAATGTAGAAATTGATTGTGATCATCAAGCTTCACCTCTGCCCTAGATCAAGAGTTGTTAGCATGGAATATTACTAATCTTTGACAGTAGATGGCAAGAGATTATTTGATATATAATTCACAACCTGTGTAGTTGCACATATCAATCAAACTGCTAAGTTGCCATTTGCCAACCGGATAACATTATTTTTTAAGAAAAACATTACATTAGACCATTATTTGGTGCAGGGGACTCACATTCTATTATGAATTTATGATATATTCATTAGAGCCAAACTGTATTGCTTTCAGCTTGAGCTTTGAAATTTTAAATAAAAATAAGATATGGAGGGCAGGAGACATCAAAAAATAGCTATGTTAAATCTAAAAAATTCAGTATTTGAATTAATTAGAATATTTTTATTCAACAATCTATTCCCATGTACCTTCAAACTAAATTTAATATTTATCTCACTTCAATTGATAAAGTTATTGTTATAACATAATTCTCTTTATTTTCTTTAGCTTGCATTCTTTTCCAAGTACCATTTAAATATATGATATATATATATATATAAAAACCTCCTTTAAATCATAAAAAATGATAAAAAGGGAACCCAATGCACAGGACTCCCACACCATTTTTTTGACTCCCACCACCATTAGGTCTAGGGAACATGCATTAAGAAATCAACAAATTTAGAAATTGTTTAAAGGAGAATACAGTGCAGCAACCCTACTGTAGCATCAAAGTATGTCCTCTAAACCATAAAATGGATGTCAATGTAAATTCAAGTAGAAAAATGCTAATAACCATGGATTTAAAAATTGAACCGTATTGCCAAAATTTCAGCATCCGCCTCAATTTTCCATTTTAATGATACTAATACTTATTATATTTTTGAAAATACAATAGATCAAATAATTTGACGTTGTGGATCATGGGTAGATTGACTGATCATTCAATTCAATTTATTTTTTGAGTTTGGGAAGGCTAGATCTGTCAATCCAACAAAAGGATCAATCAATCCTTTCATTAGGTTCACCTGGTAGGCTGCTACTTCTTTCTGAAAGTCTAACGAATTGAAAACCACCATGAGCATATGACACCTTTGCTAAAGGCTTCTCCTCAAGTGTCGAGGTCTCTACTTCCTATGGAAGACTTCACCGAAAGCTTGCATCATCACCTTAAGGAGCTGAACCCGTTAGGGTTTTCAAGCAAAAGCTTGAGTCCAACAGTCCAAGGAAGAGGAGGGGTACAGGACTTCCACAACACGTGAGGAAAGGGGAAAAAAGAAAAAGATAAAAGAAAAGAAAAATTATTACTAATGAATATAGATTTAAAGAGAAATTATGTTTATAATTTTATTAAAATTACTAAATAATAGAAAAAATAAAAGAAAGATAAAAATTATGTTTTAAAAAATAATAGAATTATTAAAAAAATTAGATTTTTAAAATTTGTGTTTGCTAATGAATAACACACTATTCATCAATATTCTCAATTCTCATAGATTTTATTTTCTATTTTTTAAATCAATTAATGTACGAATTTTTAAAATATATTAATTACATTATAACAATAAAAATTATAATTCACTTTAAAATCTTATAATTGTTGATTAATAAAAGTATAGAAATTGGAAAATGGAATTAATATATGTATAATTTCATTGCTTTTAAAATAATTTGTTATTATGAGTGTAAATGATTTAAGACTTTTCTCATGCATGCAACTATTATATCTCTATCTAATTCATATTTTATATATGATAATTGCCTAAAAAATTTATGTAAGTGTTTTTATGTGCTTATCATAGCTTGTTATATCTTATCTTTAAGTTTCAAGTTGAAATTTAGTGTTTTATGATCATTTTCACAAAAGTATTGTGTTTCCACCAATACAATTCTTGATATACAATATGTTTCATTTTTTCAAATGACGAATATTCAATACAATACCAATATTTGAAAACACACTAATAACTACATGTGAGTTATTGTCTTCTAATTCCTATTCCTAAAATAAATATTGAAATGTTATCCTTTATGTTATTCCTTGCGAAAAAAGATCAAATTGTCACTTCTTTTTTCATCATTGAAATATTTGTTTTTATAAAATTTTCCTTATGAATGAGAAAAAGATCCTCATTGGTACTTAATTGCCGGTAAAGAAAGTACACTAGTAGTAATCAATAAACTTGCCACTCTGAGATGGAGATCCATAATCATTCCAACATCCTCTGGAGGACAAAAAAAACCCTTCGATATTAAGGCGCAAGCTTCACTAAGAGTCAAGCAGTCTGCATTGCCTAAGCCCTCAACCCCTTTTAAAGAAAGAATTATAGTTGCCATGACTTCAGGTTGAAGTAGCAGGAATGTTAACCCTGGGAAAATATAAATAATAAATAATTCAACTTCAGTAAGATCAAAAGAAACATTTAGTTAATGACACTGAAAATACCTGATCGACAATGAAGAAGTGATAGAATTATCAATTCTATTGACGCTGCAATGTCAAGAAAGGTGTCCAGTATCCTACTGGTTGCTGTGCGTAGTATTGAAGATGATAATAGAGCAGCTGACAAAGGGAAAAAACCTCTTTCCTGCTTTGAAAGTAAATTTGGTCAGCAGTAGCACTAGATTTCATTCCCCTCAGTCTTAAATTGGTAATCGTTAAGGTAATTGTTAAAAATAATAGATGAAGCGACTACAACAAAATAACATGAAAAATAAAAGAACATAAACATCATGTAATCCTCTATCAAATTAGAAAATCAAATACATTGAATCTAACCATGCTAAGGCGATGTTTTATCAAATGAAATAGAATTTTATGTACAGTTACAATTCAAAAACTCAATTATTTAATTATGGAACATAATCAATGAAAACCATAATGGTTTGAGGCTTTCTGTAACATAAAAGTTGAGAATTGAGCTTAGCACTGTTTCATACTTATTATGGTGCCTAGCCTGCAGCCCCAAGCATGATATGGTCCCTAGGAGTTTTAACACCTTACTTTTTGGATGAATCATATCCAATCCAATTATCAATCTAGCAAGGATCCAGTTAATCTGCATATCATTTTAGATTTTGAAAAAAAATCTGCAATAGGCACCACTGTCACACAAACTGGGCAAATAGCCATCTTGGCCAAATTATTTTGTACTAGATATATTACCTTGAAAAGAAATAATAAATGAGTGTCGATATCAGGAGCAGCAAAACTATACTTTGAGGAAGCAATGAAGTCAACTGTTGCTTTATAAGATAAACCCTCAACTTGGCCTGTGATAGATGTTTGGGCAGAAGACAATGGCTGTGGATCCTCAACTTGTCCGGTAAAAGTTATCAATTTCTGCAACAACATGTTCTAGCTTATAAAGCAATCTCTCATGACATGTATGTCTTACTGCTCAAAAAATTATGACATGATAGGCTTTAGACAATATATTCTAAGTTATAAAGCAAGTCTTCATAACATGTATATCTTCTGCTCAAAAAAATAACATGGATGACTCCACACATTTCATTTTCGCAAGTAAGGGAGAAGATGAGTACCAAAACTTTCTTGAGCATCAACTTGGCATTCAGAAGTGACTGTGACATTTCAGTTGTAATGCAGCCATCAGCAGATAATTCCCCCAGAATAGATACCACTGAGCACTGTAAATAAAAATCTTATACTTTGGGTTTCAACACAATTCATTTCTGGTTCAAAAATGCAGTTGAATACAGAGTTACACACCTCATATCTTGAGATGATTTCATATAAGCGCAAGCGATGTAGAATATAAGTTGTAAGGGAAGCAATGTCAGCACGTGTTTTCTGCAGTAATAAACTCAAAAGATGATTATAGCCATCACTAGTACCAATTGGCATATTCTCATCCTCACGTGGCCACCATCCTAAAATCCCTTCACATCCTATGGCATGTCTTGTAGCATGCTCAATAATAGCCAACACCATTAGCACAATAACAGTGGATTTGTGTGTCTCTTTGCATAGTATATTAATAATCTGTTCCATGCCACCACTTGTAACAAAACGAAAGCAGCTTTCTTTTGCAGAGCATAGAAGCATAACAATGCCCATCTGCAAAAGCTTTGCTTTGCTCTGACATTGGAGAAAACAAATACAGAAATCTTATCAGAAAATCCTTTTATCTAAGTAGACAACATTATCTCAAACAAAAAGAAATAATTCTACAAAAATAGAGAATGTACCTGAGATGTTGACAAATGCTTGTACTTTCTGAACTTGGAGCATTGGTTGTACATAAAAACTATCTGTTCAGATGTAAAAAGATCCTCAGATTCTGTAAGAACTTCCTCATCAACTAACTCAGTTTTCTCATTCCCCAACAAAGATTTGTGGCATTTATAGAGTGCAAGCAGCTCAGTTCTAGCCTGTGAAACAACATTGATGACATGTTCCTCGTGTTTTCTCTCATCCAATTTTCCCATCTTGCTAAGGTTCCAGCTAACCATTCCCTGAGTGACACAACTAATATAGGGAGCTATAGCAGAGACAACATAATTAACAAGTTTACAAACTGTTTCCTCATGGCCAGAAATTTGGAAAATCCTAAGAGTCAGATGCAAAAATTCTTTGATCTCCTTTGAAATGTCAAATTCAGGAGGTGTGAGTGATAATGATATTAAAGCAGAAATTGATTGCCCAAATGGCAGGCTAGTTGAATAAAAGACGGGATGTAGATCTTCAAGTTTTTCCTCTGAAGTTGAGCTAACTAGATTAACTAAGGAGTTATCCAAGTCAAATTCGATATTAAATTGTCCCAGATCCTCAGCAGTGTTTCCATAAACTACCAGCGTAAGACTGCGATAGCTGCCTCTTACAACTAAATGACTAGTAACAACAGCCTGCATTTTGTGGAAAAAAAAGTCAAATCAGGGTGCATTTAAATCAACTTTGAAAACTAGATATTTCAGGAAGCCTTTTTGGTTAAATATGTATTCCTGTATCATATAACCTCTAGTCTAGATATAAATTTATGATATACATCATACACATTTTATATTTTATATTTTGATTACAAGTAATGCAAAATGTGCATTGTTCATTACTTCACCATATCTTAACAATTTCAATCAAGATTCAAAGATTTTAGTGGATATCCACATGACTACCCTGTTTTCATATGAAAAACAGAGACAAACATCCAGAACCCTGCTTATAGTGCAACAAATGCATAAGCCTATAAGGAACATACGACAAATTGATTAACAGCTGACTGTTATTTAATTTAAAATCAAATTGGAGGGTAATCAACAATATTTTTAATTTTTTCCTTTCCTAAGTACCATCCAAATAAGCAAATGAGAGAAACTACATTTAATCTTTTTCTCTCAATAAGTAGGCGTGTGTGTGGGTCAACTTTCACCTGTTAATCCTATCTGACTGACCACATTATGAACAGGTTTGACAGATGGTATTTTGCTTACCCACCATTCTAATCCTTCATCTTAAAACATCAAGATACGGATTGAACATGCAGGTCACCCATTTAGTAATTTCATAATATTATATTATACATAGAGATTACAAAAAAATAACTTTACAACCTAGCCCTAGTTTGGATAGATATGTTAAGATATGGTGAATGTATGAATAAAAATAATATTTATATTAATAGCTCTTATTTAATATGGTAAAAAAGGCATACATTCCAATAAAACTCAGCTGAGTAGTTGAAAGAATCTCAATTATTATGTTATAAGCAAGATCGACATTGGTACTGTTTCCAATGTGAAGTTATTCATCCTAACAATCCCTCGCATGCATGACTCTAGGTCTTTCATTGAAATCGGTACTTTTTTCAATCGAGGTCCAAGTCTACATGTGACTGACAGATAAAGTGCACAACATACTCTAATATCAAGTAGAAATGACCTATTTTCCAACAAAACTCAGTTGAGTAATTGAAGAGATCTCAACTATGTTATAGGTAAGTCGACATCGGTACTGTTTCTGATATGAGACTATTCATCCCAACAAATATTACATGGACTAAAAAACTTTTATGGTTATCTTAAAAGGTTCACTCATTTGATCCAC
Source organism: Amphibolis antarctica (assembly GCA_024699675.1). Lineage (NCBI taxonomy): Eukaryota > Viridiplantae > Streptophyta > Magnoliopsida > Alismatales > Cymodoceaceae > Amphibolis > Amphibolis antarctica. The sequence goes on from JAMKPZ010003403.1 coordinate 28,869, forward strand.
TAATCTAACCTTGACCAGTTATTTTTAGTAGAATCATGACAAGATAGGGTAAGGCGTTGAAAAAAGTGGTCATGGCTAGAGGTGTTACCCATTATTTTAAGATAGGTTAGGCCACTATTGACTTCTAACATTAATGCAACCTATTTACATCTTTGTCAGTAACCTTGAATAGCATGAATAGAAAGGGATTTCTACTCATATTCTTTTCTCTTCTTCATACTTTTTTTCCATTACCATGATACACTTGGTATACAAATGAATCCTTCCCTGTATTTCATGGGTTGCTGCAAGCCAGCAACATGTGTTGGATTTTAGGGTTTTCGTGAACATTTTAGTGCATGTGGCACTAAGAATATCAAATATACAAAATTACATTATATTTTCCCATACATTTTCATGTTGATAACTCACTAGAATTTTATAGATTATAGTGAAATGGTTCAGGGATTGTATGTAAGTGATAATTAACAAGGATTTTTTACTAGCCCTCATGATATATGAAATCACATTTTTTGCCTTCTAAAATAATGTCAATTTGGCAATCTGTCTACTTTTTCCCAGACAAAGAAATGGTAGAAGTGCTAGTTATTTTTTTCAGTGAGATTGATTTGACAGGATCAATTGCATTTTTATGCTTTTGTCCATGATGACTTCCTATACAACACTTTCGTTTGATGAATGATGACAAATATAGAATAAATGAGTTTGCCACAAACAGCATAAGCATAATGTAGAAACTAAAAAGTTATTTAGACCAAGAGGTCTGCTTACACTGCTAAGAAAATAAATTAAAAGAATCAGTTGAAATAAGTTTGCCCCCACTAGTAAATGAAGACAGGCTAACGTGTATCTCCACAAACACAGACATACACACATGCATGTGAATAAACACCAGAATCCCACGAGTATTCATTTGGAATTAATTCACACCAGATTTGCAAATTAAATTCTTCAATAAGAAAGACCCTGTAAGGCCACTGGAACAACCCCTCAAGCAACCTCTCCTTCCATTCCCATCAACCATTCCAGCTAGTTTCCCATCCCAATAAAATACCTTAAAAGAGAATCGACAGCAAAATAAATATCCATGCACATAACATTACCTCCACTTCCAAACAATTTGATGCAGAATGGGAATAAAGAAAGGCTGGGCAAAGGCGCCTAAAGCGAGGCTCCCCTTCACATTGAACAAAGACCTCCAAAGCAAATGAAGGAGGTGATGTTGCCCTATTGCAGGAAATATCACAATCAATAATTTATCAACACTTTGCCTGTATGCCAAATGTAACATCAAGATTCTAGGCATCTACTTAGGAAGCAATTTGACACATTATATTTAAGGGTTCACGTAGTTATGGCTAAATGTTATCAAATAACTTTGTTTGAACAGAATAAAAAGCTTAAGTCACCTTTGGTGTTCTTCAAGCTTCAATAATTCAAGCAATATTCAACTATCAATGAAGATCAATATCCACTAGAGGGCAAATTGCTACACAAGCCAGTCAATACAAATTGACTTCCTCTCTAAAGTCCAAAATCAAACGAACTCTAACAAGCATAAGCATTTAACAAATGGTAAAGCACTGTGGTGCTAGAACATCCATGAACATCGGAAAATGGGTGTGCTTTTGGAAAAATTTATTAAGGTGCTTGGACTCTTTAGTGGTGGTCATAAAGGACGCCAACTATGACACCCAAAAAGAAAACTTAAAACATAGAAGATTACTGATTTCCAAGTAAGGCAATATTTGCTGCAAATTATAGACATGCCTGATTATGCATAATCAAGATTATGCACGCTGTACAAGGTGATAAAAATTATGTAGATTATAGGCTACAATTTAATATCTTGTTTGGTTAAGATTATAGGTCACAAAATTTTATAAATCATTTTACGTGTACAATCCCATAATTGGGTAAAATAGATTGTAACGATTATCACATGGAGTTATTATTGATAATGCCATTAATTTTGAACACAATGTGTCATATTGATGCTGTTTGATTCAAATTATAATCACATCAGCATAATCTCACAATCACATTTCCTATAATCTGAAGTAAATGCAATATGTAAGCAGCACAAGGCACAGAAGCTTATTGGTTCTTTTGATACATGGAAAAAGAATAAAAATAATCAAGTGGCCCTCTTTTGGAGAATGTAAAACATTTTGGTAAGTACATTATAATCAACAATTCAACATGTATTAATTTAAGGAATGTGATTGGGGTAAGCAAGGCAAACTAAACATAACTAAAATTCTAGGTTGTGAGTATCCATGGCAGGCTGATCTAATTGAAGAATGGAATGAACAACATACCATTTTTATTTGTCCACATTGAAGATACAAGTGGGTAACAGGGCAATAGACAAGACAATAAATAAATGGCCATTATATCATTCTCGATAATGTTATAGAAGCAAATAATTAGGGTCTTTTAATGCCTAATGGAAATGCGAAAATGGAAATAAAAAATTTAAATGGAAAGGAAAGTCGGAAATAGAGATAAATGGAAATCAAAAAATAGAGAACGTTAGTGACTAACAGAAAATGCAAATGGAAATCAAAAAATAGAGAACGTTAGTATCTGACAGAAAGTACAAACGGAAATTAAATTTTTGTAAATTTATTAATATATCACAAAACTTGAAAATCTAGTACAATAACAATTAAACATGTTTCAAAAATAGAGAAATAAATAATTTATTAATTACAAATTTTCTTCACAATTTATTGTCTGTTCCTTTATTATTATTATTATTATTATATTTATATTTTTTCTTCTTATTTTTTTCCCTCTTCCCCAACATCAATGAATCGATTGAACATCGTCAACCACCACAATTGATAGTGTGGGGATCTTTAGGCATTGAGGAGGAAAGACGACAAAGGGACAAGTAATGGTGCAGGTGGCTCGAAGAGGTTCAAGATCTTCGAGTGAAAAGGGGTAGGGAACAAGTGGAGTTCGTCAATGATGGAGGAGTGGGAAAAATGAGATTAATGTTCGTTGACGAGGGAGGCTCGACTATGAGCAAGGAAGATTCGACGAAGTGGGTTGCAGCATCATCGAAGGAAGCTTGACTGGCAACAAGGGAAGCTCGACTATTGGCAAAAGGAAGCTTGAATGCCGACAAGATGAGGGCTACGAGCAAGGGAGGACTACAAACAAGGTGGGTTGCATCAAGGAGGAAAATATAGGGAAGGGAGGGCTGCAACATGTGGGTCGAAGTCAATTCCAAAAAACTTTCTCTTTTTCTCAAGGGTTAGTGTGGGAAAAGGAGAATGTTCATTTCTATTATATTGGACCCATAAAACGAAAATCAAAAAAGTAAAATTCCATATTTCTGTCTACTACCTAATGCCAGAAAGTTGAATGTTTTCTGAAAACATTTTCCATTTCCAAATTTTCATTAGACACAAACCCCCCCTTAATATATAATTTTAATATTATACTATTAGTAATTAAATATAATAATATTGTAGGAATACTTATATTAAAAATTCATACAATTATTTGATAATATTAATGTTAATATTATATTGACAATGTAAAAGTTTTGATATAGAAAATCTTATTCATAATAATTATAAGTATTTTATCAATAATTTATAAGTGCTTTATAATATTAATAATAATATTAATGATGTAAATTAATTAATTAATTAATTAATTAATATCAAAAATATCTCAATAAATATATATATTAACCTCTTAAGGCTTGTTTCTGCACCTAAAAAAATGATTTTCTAGAAAATTTGACAAATCAGAAAAACAGTTTTTAAAAAAAATTTGGAAAACAGTTTTGAAATAAATTTCTTAGCATTTGTACACATTACAAAAAATATTTTATGAATGTTTGCACAGTTAATGGAAAATAAAGAAAATTTCTATGATACTGGGTTGAAGTATATAATAGCATAGAAATTATAAAATGTTATAAAATTCAACTATATAATGTTATACAATTAAAAATGATTCCCAGTACACATTTCACAAGAAAATAAAACAAGTGATTTGTTCTCTTCTTCTTTATTTTTTATTGTTGATTGAATAGCCTTCCATCAACAAGTAATAGCCTTCAATCAATAAATAATGAACAGCAACAAATAATGAACAAAAATTTAAAATGGTTCCTAGTACACGTTTAATAAGAAAAAAAAACAAATCATTTGCTTTCTTCTTCATTATTTTTTCTTGTTGATTGAATAACCTTCCACCAATAAGTAATAGCCTTCAATCATCAAATAATGAACAAAAATTAAAAATTAAAAATGGCTCACAGTACCAAACATCTTTATGAAAAGCTATCTTCAAACATCTTATTGAAAAATAACAGAATTTTTGTTCCTGTCTTTATAAACCTAACCTCGCAAGTAATGATTTATTTCAATACCAACATGAATATATAGTCAATACTAACAACTCTATCACCACCTCCAAGAGACTCCCCCCTCATTCCTTGCCACCCCTCCACCAACCCATGTCCTCAACTCAACTTCCACCCTCATGATTGTCCAGAACACCTCTGAATGGAGAATAGTTTGGACAACATCACCAATCTCATCATTACTCTCACCAAACAAATTTTGGGATTCTACCAAAAGGTTGCTAGTATTGCCTACAAACCACCAAGGAAGAGAGGGAGAGAAGCAATTTTGAGGCTCATACAATACTCTAGTGGCACTAGTGGAGTGAGAGAGGTGGGGATCTAGACAAGAGGTTAAAAATTATTCTAGTGCATGTCACTAGCCTTTTTCAACACATACCATAAGTCTTTCAACACATGGCATATGTTGCTGTCTTTGGAAAACAAAGATCACATTTTTGTGGATTGGAATAATGACATCGGTTTCATTGCTTTATTCATGTGCATGTCATGATTCATGAGCTGAAGAGCTACTTTTTTTTTGAAAAGCCATTATCTTTAAAGTCTCTACATGCATTTATGCCTTTACTCACTAACAAAATGGTCAAAATTGTCTTTTTGCTCGAAATAGGTCATAAAAGTTTGTGGATGCACATCAAGGCCAACCAAGCTTATTAAGAAACAATCAGTGAACAATGAATAGTATAATTCACCAATAAGCTAACTTTTCCAAAAGTGCAAGTTTAATAAATGATCCCAAATGCTACCAAAGTATGAGGCCTCACAAAAGTTTTCAGTGGTAATGCTAGGGCAGGGAAAATTCTGCAAGTGTTCCAGAAGCCTGTGATCATTTACTTGCCAATTGCTCCTTAAAGAAAGCTACCACGTTGAGCTGGGTGGAGAGATGAGAACTCGCTTTTTCATTGCAGAATTCTTTTTTGTGGACATGTTCAATTCCTTTTGAGAAATTTCCCACTAAATAAATAGGGCTGATTTTTTCCAAAAATTGTATCTTCTTTACAGTTGCACGAGCCTTTATATGTTTCCATGATTCCAAGATTAAGTGAATGTTTATAAAGAATATTTTCATGAATTCTTGCTTGTTGTAGTTTTTGTGGGTATATGGCAGTCGATTTTCTATCTTTATTCATATGTACACTCTATTGAACTAATACAAGATGGCATAATTCACCTACCCAATAAGTGATACAGTTGGAACAGATGGTGAAGCATTCTGCTCGAGAAACTCACATGCGGTTATTACAACAGGTTCTGCGAAGAGCACCTGCAATGGATACATTAAAATGATTACATAAACGAGCACCGCCTCACCTACACCAGATAAAAAGCAAGACACTGTCGAAGAAATGTATATTCCAGATATCCCCAATCGGAAAGCAACTGAGAGCTGCTGTAAAGAGCGTATTTTTTGGGAAGAAAAAAACTAACTTCAAAGATGCAAAAATGCGTGCCTGAATGAAACAGAAATAATACGGTACACAACGGCAAACGACGAAGATTTAATTCACATCAATGTAGTGAATACCTCTCCGAAATTAAAGCCGACGAAATTACGCATCAATTTTGAATTTAAGTTGACATACAGACTACCGTAGCAGTGTCTATGACCTCGTGAATCCTCTTCGAGTGTGGTATAATAAAAAAGAGGGAACAAATAAATAGTGAAAGAAAGAATGGGACATACCTCGTCTACGTACTCATCGAGCTGTGAATGAACGAATGACTGCGCAAACAAAACGCAAGGATCAGGGCGGCCCATGGTCCACTCGCACACTTGTCCTTCCCCCGCTCAAACAGACATGTAACCTGCACGATACCAAATAAGCGAAACTACGCTGCGTGGAGCCTTGGATTGAAGGGATTATCGCGCGAAAGCAAATAGAAACCCTAAATTTCGGTTGTTGAGAGGAGAAATGAAACGACCTGAATAAGGAGTTGAGAGGGGGAGGGGAGGGACGGTGACGGGCGGTGACTGCGTCCGACGAGGGTTTATTTCCTTCCGGCGCTTGGGAGGTGTCCGTTTCTATTTTCAACGAAAACAAAAAACACGGGTGTCCGTTTCCTGAAATTTATATGTTTTTGTTTTTCAAAATTTTTAAAATGTCGGTAAGAGATTTTTCCTCTTTTTTGTAAATTCTTATATATTATTATTATTATTATGTTAATTCTCTGCTAATACCTGATCAAATTTAAGTTATCTTTAAAATTTTATTTTTAAAAAAATCTATAACATATAAATCTATAATTACAGTATACTATTTTAAAATTTGTAACTTTAATTTTAAAATTCTAAAAATTATAATTAAAGTATCGATAAAAAGTTTAAAAAATATTAAACATGAAAATAGTACAAACATCTTTAGCAACGTAATCCCGAATGTTTTAAATGCTTGAACACTTAAATCACCTGACAAGCAACAATGGGCAAGAGAGAAGATCACAGTGTAAGTAGTGAAAAGGAAAGTCAAGTACAAGCAACAAATAAAAGAAATGTCATAACATGAGTGATAAATAAAAATGATGATGACAACACGACAATAAGAAATAATGACGATAATATAAATGATAAGTAAAAAATATGATAGCAAAATAAGTGACAAACAAGTGAACGACAATTGCACAAATGACAAACGAGAAGAATAACGATAGTGTAAATGGTAAGTAAAGAGACAACCATGACATAAGCGATAAATAAAAGAATAGCAAGTAAAAGAGATAATAACGATACATGTGACGAACAAAAGAAATGACAATGATACAAGTAAATTGACAATAACAATGGTTGTCCATTTTGTAAGTAAATGGACTGACAAGATAAGTGTAGGAAAAACTTTTCAATAATATTTAATATATTTCATTTAATTAGGTATATATAAAATTTATTTTCTATATGTACCACCAAAGAGTATTTTTTGTTGTTATTATTATATAATTTTTTATATATAAATTTTTACTTTAAAATTTATTATATATTTTATCATTATTTGATTGATAATAATAAATATAGCTAAAAATCTCCACAACAAATGCAACAAAACTTTAACTTTGAGATAAAAGTTAAGAAAATTTTTATACAAAAGAATTGGTGAAAAAATAAATTAAATTTATATTACTGAAATATAAATAATTTTAAAATATTAATATTTAATTACAATTAGTAATGCAAATTCACCGTTGTTTTAATACGAGTTTTTTAATTTTAAAATACTGTTGCTTTAAAATTAATTAATTAATTTTAAGATACTAATCACTCAATTAAATGAAGGTTAGTTCTATCACGTTAGTTACGTGTCATATAAAAACTGCAGATATAAGATACTGCATTGTCACTTTTCATTTAAATATATCCTATAACTAATTCTTAATAATAATATATTTATCCAAAATGATTAATATTTTTACACAAATGATTTCATTGGTATTATAATATAGTTAGGTTATTGATAATTTTTTTTAGATGAAATATACATCGTCAATGTAACACGTTTACACTGTTAAATTCAAAATCACCAAATCAATCATTTTGTTTATATGCTTTGCATCGATTTTTCAAAATGTCTGTCATATAATTAAGAAGATCTTTTTAAAAAAGTATTTTATAAATCGTGTAAAAAATTAATTTTCTTTATTTTTTCATTTTTAATGGCATGATTTAAAAAATTAAATTTTTCTCTTTAAAATTTGTGTTTCTAGATTTTTTGCATTATTTAAAAAAAAACTTTAGATTTCGCTTGTTTTAACTTTAAAAAAGAGCTTTTAAGATTCGTACAAGTCATTACATGTATAAATCCTTAAGTTCTTATCACGTAATTTATTATAAAGTTTAATTATATTTTATTTCACTACTCTTATTTTTAACTTTTTATAATTTTTGAAATTAATTCTATGATAAATGAAATAAAAACAAACTAAACTTAAGCTACCGTTCACGATGTACTATTTGCTACTTTCAAAATCACTCTTATTGTCGTAATAACGTAAGAGTTTAGGGTTTTTCAATATATTATTTTCATAATTTTTTTATCATATTCTTTAATTACATTAATTTTTTATATTTTAAATAATTTTATTTTATACTTTAATTAAATTACAAAATAAATATAAACATAATATAAATTCATTGTAAATACATCAAATGTCAATTTATCATCAACACTTCGACTTTGTAATTAAGATGTACCTAAATACATTTACTAATTTTTCATTCCAAAATTGATTTTTACCGCCCCAAAAGGACATCCAACTGATTGCAAATACGGTCTTAGTGCAAAACTTCATCATCATTGAAATTTAAAAAAAATTTAAAAAATTTAAAAACATCGTCGTGAGACACAAAAATTCTTTTGCCGTGGTTGAGGTATTGAAAACACGTAAAACACACGCAACAAAAGAAAGGCTTCATTTTTTTTCACACACAATTTCTAAAAATACATTCAACTTTACAATAGTATTCACAGTTTTCAATTCATTCTTTTTATTATTAAAATTATTTTCTTAAAAATCGTTTTTAATTTATTTTTTAAAAAAATCATTTTTTTTTTACTTCAGAAATACGAAAATGAAAAAAAAACAAGACCAAAGTAAACATGACGTCATTTTTATTTTAAGGTGGGAAAAAACACTTGGGGGTAGCAACAGGGATCAAAATAAAGATATTAATATCTTTTATACACGTACGTGATATTTTTAAATATTTTGTTCAATCTGATTATATATATTTTCTTCGCAACACGGAGACCAAAATGGAAACGAATACATCTAAATTATAAAAAAAATGTTTATAGATCTAGCAGGCAATCTATTTGAACATATATATATATATATGTGTACGTTTACCGTAAACTTAGACCTTATTTATTAACCAAATTTTAATTTTAACTTTAATTCTAATAACATTCTCTCGAAAGAAATAATGTGAGAAAGTTTGTGAACGTGAAATATGTGTACGGGAGAAAGTTTCGGAAATTTTTTAAACTTTTTTTCACTTTCTCTCGTGTAAAAAACTATTCACTTTTTAAATTTTCTGTGTACGGGTTTAATGGTTCTGTAGGTGCCTACAGAAGTAAGTTCTGTAGGTACCCGTTGGATGAAAAATTAACGGTTGTTTGATGAAGACAGAGAGTGTTCGTAAAAAAATCTCCCGCGTACAAAAAAATCCTCCCGCCGAAATCACCAGCGTAAAAGCAGTCCATTTATTTTAACAAAAAAAACAACGATTCATTTTTTTAAATAATTCAATTTTACTTAAAAAATATTTTGATTAAATATTTAAAAACACTACCTTTTCGATCAATTATTTTCCATGTGTCATTTGAAAAGGGAGTGTTTTTAAATATTTAATTAAAATATTTTTTAAGTAAAATTGAATTATTTAAAAAAAATTCACCCTAATATTTAAGTTTAAAAAAAATCCACATTTAAT
>JAMKPZ010003405.1:0-11014 GCA_024699675.1 Amphibolis antarctica
ATGCCAACACCGACGACTCAAACATGCGCCCTTAAACGCTCGTGGATATTCGAGCACGTACACGGATGCAGGTTAATCGTTGTTGTCGAGCGTCGCGGGTGATGGCACGCACGTACCTGTGGTCTCGTGGGAGATCTGTGCAAGGAAGGCGGCGATCTCGCGTTTGCGGGTGGTGGTGTCCCCCTCGCTCCCAAATAACGGGAACCTCATCATCGCCATCTTGAGCGCGGAGTAGGGGTAGAAGTTCTTGGCGGGACAGGCGTCGTCGTCCTTGTGGAGGAAGAGAGAGTCGTATATCCCCTCCGTCAGCGCGCCTTGTCCGTGCGCCGGCCAGCAGGCGAGCAGAGCGCAAGATAAGAAGGAGAGGAAGTCAAACAGTGGTGGAGGCGCCATGGATAGCATGCAACGAGCGAAGTGACAATTGTGGGCGTGTTTGTGGTTTATATATATATATATATATATACTAATATACAAGCCGTGGTGTGGCAGTTCTTTGACCGGTCAACCAAAGTGGCCGCAGTCGTGGAAAAGTAATTTTGTTTTTAAAAAAAGAAACAATCTTGGAAAGACCACGGCATTCTTATTTTCCACGGAAGGTAAGCCGAACGGTACTCGATAAATTGAGTATGATTGCTTGTTCGGTGGTTGTCGGTGGTGGGGCATAAGATTACCAGACGGTCTGGACCGAGCCAATTGAGTTAAATAATTTTTAATAATTTCTGTTGAAGTTCTCGTAGCAAGGTAAAACTATTTTATCGGTATTTATATTTTTAAAAATTATAAAAATATAAAAAAAATGTAAAAAATAATAGATTAAATTTTTTATATTTTTCGAAAGCACAAATATTTTCACAAAATTCAAATCAATTGAAATAAAAAACACAAATGATGTTAGGGAAGAGGAGTTTGTGTCGATGAAATTATGAAAATTGAATTGAAAAGAATTCAATTCTATTTAATTTAAACATTTGTATAAATTTTCTACGAGGATAAGGAACATTGATGTAAGAGCAATGATCTTCATGCAAGCTGTCCTTGCCACCTTGCATCCTTGAGCAAGTAACCACCCTTTATTTTCCTAGTTAATACGGTCAAACACTCTCTCGTGCTTATGAAACTCTCTTTTAATCTACAAGTGTATTATAGACAACATGTATGAATCAGACTCTAATATCAAGTTGAAATTTTATTTTAAAATTAATTAAAAATGAGTGAAAATGCCTATCATCATATAAGCTCAAGTTCAATTTCTATCATCATGTATATCATCATGATGTAGAAGAAAGGTTTAAGTAGAATTAAGTGAATGGTCAATGGAGGCTCATAGGACAAAACATCTCACAAGGATGGCACCACCATAGTTATATATATTAGGGATTGCCTTCTTGTTGTCTTATCAGTTACTTTTTATTAAAGTTTAAATAGTTTTCATATGAGATTAAAAACATAGTTATCATATTTTTTAATGTGTTATTTTCAATGATTTAGTATCGGATCATACGTAAGGGAAGTTATCCTTTTTTTGCAAAATTCAATGTACAAAAGTTGGATTCAGAAGCCAAGGTATATAAATTGTTATACGAGTCCATTGTCATATATGTTATTTAACATTTTTAAATGGTCTTTGTTTAACTCTATGTAAATTATATATATAGGAATACATTGCAAAATATTAGAGGTGTGTGTGACCTCATGAAGTGGGCAATGTCTCATGCTTTGGTTGAAGGGCGTATATTATGTTCTTCTGTAAAATACGTGAATGGCTTGTTGAAAGAATTGAAAATAGTTCAAGAGCATTTGCTATAGAATGACATACTTACCAACTACATCGTATAAACATATCACAGTGAAGAAGTACATTATTGTCAAAACGATGTTGCTGGCTGTGACAGCATGGGAGCTTATGAAGGTGACAATAGTGGCAATGATATGGAAGATATGCTTGAAAATTTGCATGACATGATTGAAGAGATGAATGATAGGCCAGAAGGTCATAATCAAGGATACAAATACGTTAAATATTTTTACAAAGATGTAGAGGATGTTAATAGACCATTGTATAATGGATGTCAGAATTATATGAGGCTTAATTTTATTGTAAAGTTGTTTCATATAAAATGTTTGGGACAGTGGAATGACTCAACTTTTAATATGTTACTTGAGTTACTCAAAGATGTATTTCCAGAGGCAGAATTTCCAAGTAGCATGTATGAATTGAAAAAAAATGGTCAAGAAATTAGGTCTTCACTATGAGAAGATAGATGTATGTCCTAATGATCATGTACTATTTTGGAAGGATAATGTGAATTTAGACAACTGTCCCACATGTGGCAAATCTAGGTGAAAAAATAACACCACCCTTGATCCACATCAGGAGGAGACATCCCAGACAGTCAGAAAAATCTCTACCAATGTGTTGCGATATTTTCCGATCATACCAAGATTGCAAAGACTATTCATGTCTCAAAAGATTGCGGCATCAATGAGATAACATAGTGAAGAACTTATAGATGATAATGTCTTGCGATATCCGGTTGATTTAATATGTTGGAAAAAATTCAACAACATTCATCAATCATTTGGTGCTAATCCTTGAAATATGCAACTTGGATTAGCTAGTGATGACTTCAACCCATTTGGCATGATGAGTACTACATATAGTATCTGACCAGTTGTATTTATTCCATACAATCTACCACCATGGATGTGCATGAAAAAGCCCAACATGCTATTGATTTTGATAATTCATGGTCCAAGGTCTCTTGGAAATGCCATTGATGTATACTTGCAACCCTTAATTGAAGGCCTTAAACTTTTATGGAATGAAAGAGTTCCAACATATGACAAATTGAAGCAATAGACTTTTCAAATGCATGCAACTTTATTGTGGACCATTAATGACTTCCCTACTTATGCAATGTTTTAAAGTTGGAGCACAAAAGGAGCTTATGCTTGTCCGTTATGTCATTCAAACACATGTTCACGTAGGCTACGTCATGGAAGGAAATTTTGTCATATGGGTCATCACAGGTTTTTGCCACTAAACCATAAGTGGAGGGTGAACAAAACCTTATTTGATGGCACATGTGAAGAACAAGCAACTCCTAGATCACACTCTGGAAGTGAAGTGTTACAATAGGTGCAAAATCTAAACTTCATTTTGGGGAAGACTCAACGACCTTCTAAAAAGAATAGAGCTGATACTTCACCAGTACTACATAATTGGAAAAAGAAAAGTATTTTCTTTGACTTATCATATTGAGATTCACTTCTTCTACATCATAATTTGAATGTGATGCACATTAAAAGGAATGTTTGTGATAAGATTGTCGGCACCTTATTAGATATACAAGGAAAAATAGCAGACAACTTGCAATCTAGATGAGATTTACAAGATATGGGTATTTGACCATCTTTGCATGTTAATGTAGAAGATGATACATCCCTTCCAATGACATCATTTACTTTGACAAAAAAAGATAAAATTTTTTTTTGTGAAATTTTGAAAAATTTAAAGGTCTCTGATGGTTATTCCTCCAACATATCTCGTTGTATTAATATAGAAGGAAGAAAGTTGATAGGGCTAAAGAGTCATGATTACCACGTATTGATGTAAGAGTTGCTTCCAGTTGTAGTTCAACGGACATTACCAAGTAACTTGAGTAAAGTGATTATTGACTTTTGCAATTATTTCAAACAATTGTGTTCTAAATGTGCTACGGCTAAAGAGATGGTACACATAGATTCAACAATTGCTACAACGTTGTGCAAGCTGGAGATTGTCTTCCCACCCTCCTTTTTTGATATCATGGTACACTTCATCATTCACTTAGCAAAAGAAGCTCGCCTTGCTAGACTGGTGCAGTATCGATGGATGTATCTAATTGAAAGGTAGAAAGATGTTTACATGCGTTGTCTCTATGTATATGTGATTGTGACTCACCTTTGTTTAACTCTATGAATTGTAGGTACCTTTCCACCCTTAAAAGATTTGTTCATAACAAATGCCATGTAGAGGGTTCAATTGTAGAAGGTTATCTAGCAATGGAGTGTATGACATTTTGTTCTAGATATATGGAAGGAATACCCACTCAATTTAATTGTCCACCACAAAACGTAGACTACCAAAATTTGCAAAATGAGGATGAATACTGGAACATTTTTTTAGATGGTGCACGTCCAATGGGATCATGTGTATTAGAGAATGTCAACTACGCGATATTACACATTGCTCATTGAACCGTGATTGACAATTGTGCAGATCTAAACGAACTTTGAGAGTAAGATATGAATATTATAGTGCATATTTTCTGATTTAGACCATGAATGTATTCATAACATTTACAACTTCACCTCTTGTAGAAAACATCTTGTTTATCTCCAAAAAAAGCACCCACGAGTGCACCCACGAAAGATGGATGGCCTTCATTCCATTGGATTCCCAAGTTAGCTTCGGGATCATGTGAGTAGTCAAGGATGAGATATTATCTTATCTATATATTTGCCTTTATTTGGAGGTTAAAATATATAATAATTTAGATAACAATATTTAATTCATTGCAAGTACGCACGTGAGTCCAAAAGTGAAAACGTTAATGTTAATCTTAGGTGGTTGGTTGCAGGACCTAATCCACATGTGAAGAAATACAAATGCTACATTGTTAATGGTATACGGTTTCATACAAGAGATGTGGATAAGAGGAGATAGACGTAGAATAGTGGTGTTGTACTTCAAGCGAAGACCAGTTGTTATGCTAGCCAAAGGGATAAAAATCCCATAATTGGTGATGTCACTTATTATGGTATCATTGATGATATCATAATGTTGAACTACACGATAGGCAAGGGAGTGTTGCTTTTTAAGTGTGATTGAGTGGATTACTTAGTAGGGGATCGTGCTATAAAACAAGATGAATTCAACTTCACATTAGTTAATTTGGATCGTTGCCAACATGACGATCCTTTTGTATTAGCATTGCAAGTTGAGCAAGTATTTTACATTTTCGATCCAAACGAAAAGGGATGGGATGTAGTTGTAAAAGCATATCCTCAAGATGTATATAAGTGAAACTTGAGAAAAAAATGTAATATATGAATGACATGTATGTTAAACTTATGCAACTATCTTGTTAATATTTCTCTTGAAATTAACATGTATGAATTTCTCCTATACTTTTTCTGATTATACTTTTTGTACTACGATATTTATGCACTTTAATGTTTTATACTTAAGGATTTTTTTGCACTTTTTCTGATTATATCTTTGATTCATACAGTATGTATCGAAAAAGGAAAGTATTGACAAATAAGAATATTGTAACCTTAGATTTTAATAGTTTAGATGAAACCATGAGTTTGGAATCATCTCCACCATACTTTTACCGACTTTTAGAATTTACGCCTACAAACACATTAGGAGTACCATATGAGAAAACTCTTTCTCAGCCACCCTCTTAGCCACTCTTTCTCAGGTCCTTCCTGCAAGGCACTAGATGTCAACATGTTGACTCCGATAGTAGGGCAAGTTAGAAGAAAAAGAGGACCAACCCTACTTGCAAAAGTAGTGAAATTGACATCTAAACAACGATTGTGAATACTGGTCAATGAATACAACCAACTTATTAGTGAATCTGCAAATGCTATTTCGTAATTTTGTGGGAAGCTGGCAAAGAATGGGCATGTATTCCCCATTGATGTAAAGACGTGGCATCTGATTCCACAAACTAACAAAGATGATGCCACACATAAAATTGAGGTAAACTCTTATCACAATTCCCTAATTTAATTATTTTTGTTAACTTCCATGAATTAATGTATATATGTAAATCTTGGTAGGAGCATTTTGATATCCCAAACATAATAGGCATGAAGAACTGGTTACTTCAGAGGATCAACTGAGACTGGAGGTCTTGGAAGTATTGTCTGCATGTTATTTACACCAAACACAGTTGTTGTGAGGAATTTCCAATTGGGTTGAACAATTAGATCATTCTTGACCAATGATAGCATTTAGTTGAACATTGGGTATCATATAATTTCAAGGTATTTATTGAACAATTATAGTTTGGAAATGTATGAGTTGTACTTTTTTTTTCATCGTTAAGCTTGAATTGTACTTGATCAAAATGTTATTATCATGTTAATATTATTTTGCAGGGGCATAGCGATCAAAATGTACAAAATCAATCACATTTGACTTCAAATCATTGTTTGGGGCAACACAGGACTGCCCAGGTTGCCGATGCATATGTGAGTATAGTGTATGAAGTTATTTACATATTAGTATTACATAAGACATACGTATTTATAGACGTATTTACATGCAGAAAAAAGAAACAGGGATAAAGCCAACTAGAACTGACATGTACATAATTAGTAGAAGACGTAAAGATGGTAATATGGTTGATGCTAAGGCCATGCAAGTTCTAATAAGACTCTTACATTGACTTACATATAATTATAGATTCGTTGTACACATGTGTTAAGAATGACTTTGTTTTTTTATGAAAAAGGAACAAATACAAGAAATAAGGTACACACAATAGTCATAGGGAAATAGTACTGAAGATGTACTTAGTCCACATGATATATTAAGTTAGGTTCTTAGCAAGGAACAATGTGGATGTATACGAGGCTTAGGATTAGGCCTCCAACCCATCGATTATTGGTCACCATCTTCTTGGCAAAGTCGAGTATCTAGAAGTGAATATTCTGATAAATCATCAAAAGATTCAAGTGGGATATTCTAGAAGATCGAGTGTCATCAATTCAAGCAAATTTGGTTGGGATGAAAGATATTTTATTACAAGTACTGATTTAGCGCAGTTCATATGATTTTAATTTGATATACATAGTATTGTGAATTGTTGATAATGTTATAAATATATTTATATTTGTTTTTATATTGTAGCTAGTCCTATCTATGGGCATTTCACAAACACTATTTTCTTCAGGGTCATCAAGCCATATGAGTTCACTGTAGGCACGACAACAGGTAGTTTTATTTTAATATAAAAATTGTTACATTATATGTATTTTATAGGATAATATGTGATGTATTTTTTCACGTTTCGTATGTAGATTGGATCTTTGTCATTTCGTCCATGTACAATCCATCTTGGGTTAGAAGTCATATAGCTATTGACCTGTTTATTACTGAAGACTCAGAGAAGTTGGTTCATGGCACTCTTATAGGACGTGAATGGTGTGAAGTCCTAATTAAAATTATAGTGAAGAAGGACACATCATTACTTAGGTCATTTGGAAGATTTACAACAATAAGAGATGCAGTTGGTAGCAATATTGTCTGACTTCGAAATTTTGTAAGTATCACGTCCGTATGTAATTTTATAATTGTAATTTACATTGCTTGATATTGTGTGTTACACATTTTATATTGATGAATTATATTTGTCATATATGATATTGTGAATCTAATACTTTTACATTTAAAATTGTTATAGGTACATTTCACAGATTATAGTACCTGATATGCAATGTTCTACTCCAAACATGATGGATGTAATGAATATTATTACAAATATGTAGACATCGTTGTGATACTAGAGTTAGTTTGAACTATTGTATGCTTAGTTATGTATGTGACTCTTGCTATATATTTTTGGAGATTAATGTGAATGTGAATGAATATATGGTATAAGTGCTTTCCAGGATTTTGTCAATGTATGTGGAATAATTCATTTTGCAAATATATGAATGTGGATGCCTCTTGATTAATTCGTTTTAATTCTTTCCAAGTTTTATTTGGATGAATGTCATTGTTGTTGTAGATGACTGTTTATTGTGATGGATTCATTGGTTATAAAGTTATGCATATAGACATTTTTCCTTCACTAAATATCTTACAAGACTGTGGTTTTGCGTCACTAAACAACATTAATGATGGATGTAACCATCGCAAAATATAATTAGCAACGGATCACGTTTGTCAGGTTTTGTATATTTGAGCCTTGTTTTAAACATCTTTAGTGATAGCTGAAATCCGTCACTAAATACCTTATCCGTCATTAATTACAAGTGGTGACACTATATGTAGTGATGGATAGGGAGAACATGTCGTGACGAAATTTTATACCTTCAGTGACTGAAAAATCCATCATAAAAGGTGGTTTTTCTTGCAATGAATTATCAAATCATCGATGAATTTAGGTGAGTGTATCTTTCAGTGGATTCTAGCTCTCTCTTCGTACTTTTTCTTTCTAACAATCAAGTTTATTTTACATCATTCTCTTTTACGGAATTGGATGTAATTCATATAAAAGGAAGGTTTGGAATTCAATCATAACATTTTCCTTGTGAATTAAGCAGAATTCTTCCCCACTCTTTAATGAGACATTTTGCAACACTTGCATCTTTTAAGAAGTCTATTCAATGAATAGTTAAATTTAGAAATATATTGACTTTTTACTATTTTTAAAATTAAAAATAAATTCAATTATGTTTGATTACAGTATATACAAATACTAAAATTTCAAATTTTGTTCAATTCTATAAAGTACACAAATACTTTTGTATTAAATTTAATTCCATCCAATTGAATTTTAATTTAGAAATGAATTTTTGACAATTCATTTTTTTCTAATTCTACATGTATAAACAAACCTTAAATGAGAATTGTATTAATTAGAATTCAATTCTTATCGATGAACGTATTTGTATAGATGAAATTATTGAGAATTGAATACTCATGGATGTTGATATAAAAAAAACATTGATGGGAATGGAAATCCCATCACCCTCTCTTCGAATTGAGCAAAATGGACTCTCCCTTTGCCTATGAAACTCCATCCGATCTTTGATCTTCGCCTCATTCTCAACCTCCAGCTTCATCTGTTCCTTCAATCTTCACCTCCCTTAAGCTTCACTACTACTTGCCCAACCTTTTCAAAATTGAAGCTCGCCTCTTGTTGTTGTTGCTCAGTCAACCTTCAGGTCAGGCTTCTACCTTTGAGTATCACTTACTTCAACTGATCTTCATTGCTACTCATCGTTGTTGCCTTAGATGTGTAGGTTATCCTTCAACATATCTATTTCTTATTAATTTTTGCTGATTTTATATCTTCCTCCTATTTTCATTCCCAAAGTTCTCTTACCCGAGTGTTAAACAACTCTCTTATGAATAGCATTCCAACTTATCAGTTACATTATTAATTCTACCACTCATTGAATACAGTGGACATCTTTAACATCAGTTCTATGCAAATGGAATTGAACGTCAACATGCCTTTCGAAAATTTAGGTGATAGATGTTAGTTATACAATTGTTCAACATGAAAATTAATGGATGACATTGGTGATACTGTGAATTCTTATCATCAACATGACTCACCAATTTTGAAATTTCACAAACTATGGTTATATATGTATCATCACAAGAAGTATTAATTTACAACATAATTACATGGAAGGGATAGTATGTAGTTCATTGTAAGTTCAGACTATTTGTTGTTTAATGCATCTCTATATTTTCCATTGTAAGTTTAGAATATTTGTTGTTTAGTGAATCTCTATTTATTATTTTTATTTCTTAATTTTCTATTTTTTTTAAATATTCGATATATACAAGCCAACCCAATAAATACTATTGGCCTGCCCTTGCGTAGGCAACATGTTTCCTTCTTTTTTTTCTCCATCGCTTTCCTCCTCTCCATCCCGATCTTGCGTGGAATCTGATCGAGAGTTTCGTCGCATAAATTGTAAAATAAGAGAAAATATACATTGACTTGCTTGCAGCTGAGAATGGAAGAGAACAATTATAAGAAGTAAAATAAATATAAACTGCTTTAAATGCTTTAATTTATTTGTTGCCTTCGTAGAGAGGAGGTGCCCAATCTGCAGATCTGCAGGCTTTGAGCTCCTCATCTTTTATTCGCAACCTTACATCACGAAGCAGGCGAGAAAGTCCCAAAGAACCCTCTGAAAACAGAGGCTACGATAATCAGTACGACTTCTGGTTAGCGCAGTCAAGATTAGGGCCGACGTCGACATCGAAGATCTGCGCGTATCTCTTGAAGTACCCTATCCTGTCGTTGACCGCGGCATTATCCGGCCTCCCGCACTCCAGCCCGCCGTTGATGATGTTGGTCACCAGGCCGTAGCCCGCCGTCCTGTTGGCGGCGATGTCGGCCGCCGAAGGCCGGTACTTGCCGACCATGACGTCGTGGCACGACGGCTTCGGTGGCCGGGGCGTCATCCAGAACCAGAGCGCCGTCTCGAACGAGATCAACGAATTGTTGGCCACGATCTCCGGGTTCCTCAGCCCGTCGAAGCCCAAAGCCTTCCCGGCCGGTCCGTAATTATAGTTCCTGCCACGGGTTAGATTGGACATTAGCAGAAGCAGACCATGAGACAAAATTTCGCGTTTCTTTGATGGTCGGCGATCGTGAGATTGGGTCGACATATGATTGTGTTGGCAGATACCAGGAGAGCTGGATGGGTCCTCGGCCATTGTACGACTTCCCCGGGTAGCACGGCCACTCGGTGTAGGAGTCATCGCAGTAGTTGCTCGACGGACTAATCTCCTCCTTGTAGCACAGTCCCCACGCGTATGGGCCGTCGGGTGCCGTCGGCCATCCTCCTGCATGCCAACACCGACGACTCAAACATGCGCCCTTAAACGCTCGTGGATATTCGAGCACGTACACGGATGCAGGTTAATCGTTGTTGTCGAGCGTCGCGGGTGATGGCACGCACGTACCTGTGGTCTCGTGGGAGATCTGTGCAAGGAAGGCTGCGATCTCGCGTTTGCGGGTGGTGGTGTCCCCCTCGCTCCCAAATAACGGGAACCTCATCATCGCCATCTTGAGCGCGGAGTAGGGGTAGAAGTTCTTGGCGGGACAGGCGTCGTCGTCCTTGTGGAGGAAGAGAGAGTCGTATATCCCCTCCGTCAGCGCGCCTTGTCCGTGCGCCGGCCAGCAGGCGAGCAGAGCGCAAGATAAGAAGGAGAGGAAGTCAAACAGTGGTGGAGGCGCCATGGATAGCATGCAACGAGCGA